>CAUYQU010085920.1:0-84828 GCA_963574635.1 Cheracebus regulus | reverse complement strand
GTGTCCTCAATGCTTAGCACCCACTTAGAAGTGAGAACACACAGTATTTGATTTTCTGTTTCTTTCTTTCTTTCTTTCTTTCTTTCTTTCTTTCTTTCTTTCTTTCTTTCTTTCTTTCTTTCTTTCTTTTTGAGACAGAGTTTTTGCTCTTGTTACCCAGGCTGGAGTGCAATGGCACGATCTCAGCTCACCGCAACTTCTGCCTCCCAGGTTAAAGTGATTCTCGTGCCTCAGCCTCCCAAGTAGCTGGGATTACAGGCATGTGCCACCATGCCCAGCTAGTTTTTATATTATTAGTAGAGACAGGGTTTCTCCATGTTGGTCAGGCTGCTCTCCAACTCCTGACCTCAAGTGATCTGCCAGCCTCAGCCTCCCAAAGTGCTGGGATTACAGGTGTGAGCCACTGCGCCCGGCCTGGTTTTCTGTTTCTTTTCTGTTGAATGCATGCAGGAAAATGGCCTCCAGCTGCGTCCATGTTGCTGCAAAGGATATGATTTTGTTCTTTTTTAGGGCTGCATAGTATTCCATGGTGTATATGTACCGCATTTTCTTCCTACACTCTACCATTGATGGGCAGTTGGGTTAATTCCATGTATTTGTTGTTGTAAACGGTGCTGCAGTAAACATACCTGTGCATCTGTCTTCGGTAGAATGATTTATTTTCCTCTGGGTCCTAGTGATGGGATTGCCGGGTGAACTTTCTACTGCTGCTGGAACATTCAAGTTGTTTTTGCCTTTCCCTGGGGAACAGTGCTTCAGGGAATGTCCTTGAACGTGGCTCATGGTGAACTTGTGGGATCATTTGTCTAGGATAGATTCCCAGGGGTCAGACTGTGTACGTATTTGCAATGTATCAGACCCTGCCAGATAGTCCTATTCAAAGACTGCAGCACTGCAGGGCAAGTGTCTTCCCTTACGGTTTCATCATTCTATAGCTTGCTTATTAAGAAAGTCGTCTCAGTACTAAAGTTGTAAGCAGATTTTTCTTTCTTTTCTCTTTTTTTCTAAGTTTATAGTTTTGCTTTGTACATTTGGCTCCGTACACAAGCTGGGATGTTTTTCTCCCAGAATGAGAACTTTTCCTCACTATTCTGTACCACCCGAATAGCCTGCCCTTTCCCTTCTAATTTGAAATGCCACCTTTATCATAAACTAAATTCCGATAAGTATATTGACTTGGTCTATTTCACTAACCCATGGGCTTTTCCTGCTATGTGTTTTGGGTGTGTATGTGTTTGTGCTTTTTTAAAAAAATTGGGATAGGCCAGGTGCACTGACTCATGCCTGTAATCCCAGCTCTTTGGGAGGCTGAGGCAGACGGATCACAAGGTCAGGAGATCGAGACTATCCTGGCCAACATAGTGAAACCCAGTCTCTACCAAAAATACAAAACTTAGCTGGGCGTGATGGCATGTGCTTATGGTCCCAGCTACTCAGGAGGCTGAGGCAGGGGAATCGCTTGAACCCGGGGAGCAGAGGTTGCAGTGAGCCGAGATTGCGCCGCTGCACTCCAGCCTGGTGACAGAGCAAGACTCCGTCTAAAAAAAAAAAAGAAAAAAAAGGGAGAGTAAAATTTATATAACGTAAAGTTTGCCTTTGTCACCATTTAGTTTTCTTTCTGAGACAGGGTCATGCTGGCCTGGAACTCCAGGGTTCAACTTTCTGTTGCCATGACTTCGCTTATTCTAGATCTTCATATAAGTGGATTCATACAATATTTATCCCTTTGTGTCTGGCTCATTTCCCTCCCTCCCTTCCTCCTTCCCTCCTTTCCTTTTTCCTTCCTTCCTTCTTTCTTTCTCTTTCTTTCTTTTTTCTTCCCTTCTTTCCTTCCTTCCTTCCTCTACCCCCCTCCTTCCTTCCTTCCATCTTTCCTTTCTTCCCTCCCACCCTCCTTCCTTTCCCTCTATACTTTCTTCCTTTTTCTTCCTTCCTTTCTCCTTTCCTTCCTTCCTTCCCACACTCCCTCCCGCCATCCTTCCATCCCTCCAACCCTCCTTCCTTCCTTCCTTCTTCCTTCCTTCCTTCCTTCCCTCCTTCCTTTTGAGACAGAGTCCCTGTTACCCAGGCTGGAGCACGACCTTGGCTCACTACAACCTCCACTTCCTGGGTTTAAGCAATTCTCCTGCCTGAACCTCCCAAGTAGTTGGGATTACAGGCATGTGCCACGACTCCCGGGTAATTTTTTGTTGTTGTTTTTGTATTTTTACTAGAGATGGGGTTTCACCGTGTTGGCCAGACTGGTCTCGAACTCCTGATCTCAAGTGATCCACCCACCTCGGCCTCCCAAACTGCTGGGATTACAGGCATGAGCCACCATGCCCAGCCTGTGTCTGACTTATTTCACTTAGCGGAATGTTTTCAAAATTCAGCTGCATTGCATTATATATCAGAACGTCATTCCTTTCTATGGTGGAATAATACTCCATTAAGTGTTTAGACCACATTTTGTTCATGCATTCGTCTGTCGATGGACACTGTTATGAACGATGCTGCTGTGAACGTGGCTGTGCAAGTGTTTGTTCAAGTCCCTGCTTTCGGTTCTTAGGGCAGATACCTAGGAGGCATTGGTGGGTCACGCGGTCATTCATTTTCAATGTCGCCGTGACTGTGGTAGAGATGGGCTCTTGCTGTGTTGCCCAGGATGGTCGGGAGCTCCTGGATTCAAATGATCCTCCCCACCTCGGCCTCCAAAAGTGCTGAGTTTACAGACATGAGCCACTGCACCCAGCCCCTGTTTAATTTTTTGAAGAGCCCTCAGACTGTTTTCCACAGCAGCTGCAGAGGAGACATTTGGAGGAAGAAAGAGAAGTCCCCGAGCCCTGTTCTCACCCTAGTCTGCAGTCCCCTCCCCATATTCCTCCCTCACTCTGGAGGGAAGGTGGCCTTGTTGGCTGGGTGGATGGCCAGATGAACTCCAGACCACTGGACTGTATAACAGGACAGCAAGAGGCAACATACAACCCCAATCATTTTTCTATCTTTTGTAGAGATGGGGTCTCACTGTGTTGCCCAGGCTGGTCTTGAACTCCTCACCTTAAGCAGTCCTCCCACCCCAGCCTCCCAAATAGAGCTGTGGAAAGAACCGACAGCCCTAACATTTGGTGAATGAATCAGACAAGTGACATGAGTTCTGTTTCTTCTTCTTCTTCTTTTTTTTTTTTTTGAGATGGAGTCTTATTCTGTCACTCAGTCTGGAGTGCAGTGGTGTAAACTTGGCTCACTGCAACTGCCGCCTCCTGGGTTCAAGTGATTCTCCTGTCTCAGCCTCCCGAGTGGCTGGGACTACAGGCACCCAACATCACGCCCAGCTAATTTTTGTATTTTTAATGGAGACAGGGTTTCACCATGTTGGCCAGGCTGGTCTCGAACTCCTGACCTCAGGTGATCCACCCGCCTCGGCCTCCACAGTGCTGAAAGTACAGGCGTGAGCCCCTGTGCCTGGCCATGTTCTGTTTCTTAGAGGACCCCTTGGCTTCCCTGCATCTCACTGGTGCTCTGGAAGCGCTGTGGCACTCCTGCTGCAGAGCGTGGTGAGGCATGCCACCTGGCTGCAAGTGCCTTTGCTAAAGCCAGAGGTACCCACCAGTTTTCTAGACTGCAGAGATTGTGTGTGCCCAGCACTCAGAACAGGGCCTGGCACAGTGAAGTCATTTACTGCATGCATTCACTCACACATTCAACAAGTACTAACTGAGCATCTGCTCTGTGCCAGGCCCAGCTCGGAAGGCAGGGACACAGCCACGAATGGTAAAGACAAAGGCCCCAGGGCCCCAGCAATCACTCGATGGCCCAAGAACAGGTCCCAGGAGTCCTAACTCCCTTCCCACTCTGTCACCCAGGCTGGAGTGCAGTGGTATGATTTTGGCTCACTGCAACCTCCACCTCCCAGGTTCAAGTGATTCTCTTGCCTCAGCCTCCTAAGTAGCTGGGATTACAGGCACCCACCACAATGCTTGACTAATTTTTGTATTTTTAGTAGAGATGGGGTTTCACCATGTTGACCAGGCTGGTCTCGAATTCCTGACCTCAGGTGATCCACCCGCCTTGGCCTCCCAAAGTGCTGGGATTATAGGCATGAGGCCTCAACCTCCTGTGCTCAAGCGATCCTCCTGCCTCAGCCTCCTGACTAGCTGGGACTACAGGTGGGCACCATCATATGCACCCGCTAATTTTTCTATTTTTTGTAGAGATGGGATCCCACTATGTTGCCCAGGCTGGTCTCGAACTCCTGGCCTTAAGAAATGCTCCCACCTCAGCCTCCCAACGTGCTGGGACTACAGGTGTAAGCCATCATGCCTAGCCTATGCCTATTTTATTGATAGACACACTGAGGCCCACAGAGAGTAAGATGCCTCAGATTACAGAACGAGTGGGTATCTGAGGCTTGACGTGTGTGATATCTGACAGTTGTGAATACATTTTATCAAGTGCTTCATTTCCAGTGAGATTCCCAGAGCAGATCCCCAGCCTGGGGAGGAATAGGAATTCCTCTGCTTAATGAGATCAAGTGTGTTTTTTTTTTTTTTTCCCAAACCTTTATTATCCAAATCACATATCCTAATGAATGCAGCTGACATATATATGTTATTTACCAGGGTTTTCAGAGACATCCTTGCCAACATACCCACATATACTGTTTCGCCAAATATCTGGGCACCCCATGGCCCAATCATGTTGACACGTGTAATTAACTGTCACACTCAGCCAACCTCAGGAGCACCTCCTGTGAGCCTTTCTGGGAGCATCTGTTTGCATTAGCCTTTTACAACCCTCTAGAGTGGGTATTACCCTGTTCACAGGGGGAGAAACTAAGTTTTAGCATTCACATCTAAAAAGATATAAAGCCTATTCCACACCCATCCTTGGTAGGAGTTCGACTGTGAATATGACTTTCTATTTTACCTCTTCCCCACTTCAGACTTTCTGTGGCTCTAATCTTACATTGCATCCTACTCTAATATAGTATTATAAATGATTTTTTTCACTAACAGCAATAATTAACATGTGGCTGGGCATGGTGGCTCATACCTGTAATCCCGGCACTTTGGGAGGCCAAGGTGGGAAGATTGCTTGAGCCCAGGAGTTCAAGACCAGCCTGGGCAACAAAAACAACACTCCATTTCTACAAAGAATTTAAAAATTAGCCAGGAGCAGTGGTATGCTCCTGTAGTCCTAGCTACTCAGGAGGCCGAGGTGAGAGGATTGTTTGAGCCCAGGAATTGGAGGCTACAGTGAGTTTTAATCGCACCACTGAACTCCAGATGACAGAGCAACCCCCATCTCTAACAAAATGAAAAAGTAAACCTGAAACAATTTTAAAAATTAACATATATATAGGTTTTTTTTTTGTTTTTTGTTTGTTTGTTTGTTTGTTTGAGACAGAGTTTTGCTCTGTCTCCCAGGCTGGAGTGCTGAGGCACAATCTCAGCTCACCGCAACCTCCACCTCCTGGGTTCAAGCGATTCTTCTGCCTCAGCCTCCTGAGTAGCTGGGATTACAGGTATGTGCCACCATGCCCGGCTAATTTTTGTATTTTTCATAGAAATGGGGTTTCACTGTGTTGGCCAGCTGATCTCGAACTCCTGACCTCAGGTGATCCACCTGCCTCAGCCACCCAAAGTGCTAGATTACGGCATGAACCACTGCACCAGGCTCATATAGTGCTTTAATAAAAACAATTGCTAACCTTCATGTAACAGTAGGTATGCCAGGCAATTTTCTAAGTACTTCCATAATATTAACTTAGCCTCAAAACAACTCTAAGAGGTAGCTATGATTAGCCTTGTTTTTTTTTTTTTTTTGAGACAGTCTTGCTCTTGTCGCCCAGGTGCAATGACACGATCTCTGCTCACTGCAACCTCCGCCTCCCAGGTTCAAGTTATTCTCCTGCCTCAGCCTCCCAAGTAGCTGGGATTACAGGCGCCTGATACCACACCCAGCTATTTTTTTTTTTGTATTTTTAGTAGAGGGGGAGTTTTGCCATGTTGGCCAGGCGAGTCTCGAGCTCCTGACCTCATGATCCACCCGCCTCGGCCTCCCAGAATGTTGGGATGACAGGCGTGAGCCACTGTGCCTGGCCAATTAGCCATGTGTTATAGACAGAGAAACTGAGGCACAGAGAGATTGACTGACTTGCCCAAGGCCACACGTAGAATAAGTGTTGCAGCCAGTGTTCCCGCCCAGGGCCTCCTCCAAATTTGACAGTGACCCACCCGAAGCTACACAGAGGCGAATTGCTGGAGAAAGGAAGGACTTGAACTTGGGATTCTGATGTAAGAGCCACTCTGATTCAGCATTCCTACTCTGGCTTTAGAATCCCGGGTTGTTTGTACAGCGTGGAGGGTCCTTGAAGACCCTCTCACCTTCCCCTGTTTTCATTCGGGCTGAGTCCCCCCAGTGCCCCTCTCTCCACCTGTGTGGGCAGCTGTCTCTTGCTAAATGGCTTTGGTTGCAGAGCTTAGGTCGTGGCTCTCAAAAAAAAAAATGTGTGGGATGAATAAGCACCTAAAAATAACCCCGGATCAATTTTGTGTGTGTGTGGTGGGGAGAGGGCTGTGTTTTCCTTTCTCTTCCCTCTTCTCCCTCCCTCTGCCCCCAAGGCCGGTAAATTGCTGCTGGCTGACAGCCAGGCCAAGCTGGCTTCCTGTAAGCCGTGATAACATGGAATTAGCCCAACCGCCATCCTCCCCAGGGCGGGGACGCCAGCTCTGAACCACTACAGGCGACACTGAGCTGGTACTTCCTACCCTCAGCCTGGTCCATGCTTCTGGGACACATCTTTGCTTTGGAGATAACTGGGCAGAGCCGGATGCAGTGGCTCACGCCTGTAATCCCAGCACTTTGGGAGCAGATGGGAGGATCATTTGAGGCCAGGAGTTTGAGACCAGCCTGGACAACATGATGAAACCCCATTTCTACTAAAAACACAAAAATTATCTGGGTGTAGTGGCGGGTGCCTGTAATCCCAGCTGCTCAGGAGGCTGAGACAGGAGAATCACTTGAACCCAGGAGGTGGAGGTTGCAGTGAGCCAAGATCGCACCACTGCACTACAGCCTGGGTGACAGAGGGAGACTCCGTCTCAAAAAAAAAAAAAAAAAAAAAAGGAGAGAAAGATAACTGGGCAGAGACACATCCCTGGACTTGTCGTCCTCCGGTGGAGAAGCAGTAGAAAAACCTCTCCCAGGCTGGGCGCGGTGGCTCACGCCTGTAATCCCAGCACTCTAGGAGGCCAAGGCAGGCAGATCACCTGAGTTCAGGAGTTCAAGACCAGCCTGACCAATGTGGTGAAACCCGTCTTAGAAAAAAAAAAAGAAAAACCTCTCCCAGTACAAGGCTGGCAGCTCCTGAACTGGGCCATTAAGGGTGCTCCAAATACCACTTACAGGGAGGAGCTGGCAGGCAGGGGCAGAGAGCTCTGGCAGGCTGGGCCACCCCTGAGGCAAGGTTTCCAGGCTGTTTGCTGACTCAGGGACTTGGCCGAGTGGCTCCTGTCTGTCCTGGTGCCTCTAATAGGCCCTCTGACCCCTGCCAGCCACCCGCAGCCTGCCTGGAGAGGCTTTAGAAAAGCAGCAGATCTTTGCTGCCCAGAACCCACCAGCTAATGGTGGCATTGTAAGACTAAGCCAGATGTTTTTCTTCGGGGGGATCTATCTTGCAGAATGGTTAGGTTCTGGGGGTGCACTAGGCATCTACATACAGCTCAGCCATGCTTGAAGTCACCCTTTTCCCTGCGATGTTAAATTTGTGGAACGGGACCATGGATACCTGTGTTTAATATGGGGGGAACAGCCGTGTCCGGAGGGAAAAGAGATCTATTAATATCAGGGGCAAAGCATTCAGAGGTCTCTGCCTGTGCTGAACCTTTGACCGAAGGATGGAAAATTCCAGGTGGGAGCTTGGAAATTCCCCATGTAGGAGAAGCGGTAAGGGAAGTACCACGCTTCCTCGTCTCCTGCAGCCCTCAGCTTCAGCCAAGACCAGGGCGGGGGTTCCTGAGTCCTGGCTGCGGTTGTTCAGTTGTTCATAGTCTTGGCTGTACATCACAGCCTCCTGGGGGAAGTTTAAAGTTCTGATGCCCAGGTGGATCCTAGACCTGTTACATCAGAATCCCGGGGGCGGGGCTCAGGCTCCCCAGGTGACTGGAGTATGCGGCTGGGGTGGAGAACTGCAGCCAGCAATAACACCGTCTGTTTTCTTCCACCCTCCGTCTGGCTCCTTTATTTCTGATCTCTCAGATTCAGAGGTAGGCATGGCCATGCATGCTGGGTTATTTGGAAAATGGTGTTCAATGTCATTGCCGCTACTACTGCTAATAGTAATTTAGGTTCACTCGAAGGGCCAGGAGCACTGGAAAAGTGCTTTGCTAGGATTTCATTTAAAAATGTTCCTAGCCTGGACAACACAATGAGACCCCATCTCTAAGAAAAATTTAAAACATTAGCCAGGAGTGGTGGCATGCACCTGTAGTCCCAGCGAGACCAGGTCTCACTATGTTGCCCAGGCTGGTGTCGAACTCCTGAGCACAAGCGATCCTCCCATTTTGGCCTCCCAAAGTGCTAGGATTACAGGTGTGAGTCACGGAGCCCGACCCTGATTCCTCCTAATGGCCCCACTGCTCCCAGTCCCAGAGTCTGCTCTCCGGGCACCTGCCTTCCCACAGCACGTCTCCTCTCTCCCTGTCCCCGTCTTGAAGCCATGACCCTAATGCAGTCTTCAGTCTCCCTGGCTCACCTCTGCAGCCCCTGACTTTCTGTAGCCCAGGGGGGTCTATCTTGCAGAATGGTTAGGTTCTGGGGCTGCACTAGGCATCTACATGTAGCTCAGCCATGCTTGAAGTCACCCTTTCCCCCGTGATGTCAAATATGTGGAAAGGGACCATGGACACCTGTGTTTAATATGGGGTAAACAGCCCTGTCAGGAGGGAAAACAGATCTATTAATATCAGGCGCAAAGAGTTCGGAGGTCTCCACTGAATCTACAGAGGGAGGAATCATAGGAGCCGTCCTTTGAGACTGGATGCTCCTCCTTGACCCCACCCAGTCATTCCCAGCAGTCCCAGCTACTCCAACCAGCCCCAGCTACTCCAATCAGTCCCAGCTACTCCAACCAGACCCAGCTACTCCAGTCAGCCCCAATTACTACAACCATGTTGGCCAGGCTGGTCTTGAACTCCTGACCTCAGGTGATCTGCCCGCCTCGGCGTCCCAAAGTGCTGAGATTACAGGTGTGAGCCATTGCGTCCAGCCATGTTCACGCATAGTTTTGTTGGTACCAGAGCAAGAGGGGTACTCAGAACTTCTAGGCCCTCCTTCTTAGGAGGCCCTGGCCCTTTCCTAACCAGGAGGATCGACTTCCAGGCACCTTATGTAGACCCCGTAGGATCTGCCCCCGTCTCCGGTCTGACATTTGTCCTGGAGGGGCCTGATGACTGCAGAGCACTTGGCCTTTCCTGGCTCTAAGTCACACTGCAGGCCTCACCTCATTACTCATTTATGCTGCAACTCTCAGGGCTCCCCAGGGGCAGTTCCAACATCCCCAGCTGGTGCTCAGAGAGTGCCATGGGGCAGACAGATCCTAGCTGATGGCCTCGCTCCTAAAAGGCTGACAGATGGTCAGCCAAAAGTGATCTCAGCCCTTGCTGTGCCTAGTGGACCCCTGGGGCAACGGGGCCATGGGTATGGATGGGGGGAGGCGAAGAACACGCAGGCAGATGACTGGTGGTGGTTACTCCCTGCAAGACCCTGGGCAGGTCAGTAACGTCTCTCCATCTCAGTAGAGAGGACCGCAGAGGCAGAACCTCTGACCATGCCCCTGGCACGTTGCAGGTGAGTGCCTTGCAGTTGTAGACCCTGTGGCCAGCAAAGCACTGCACAGCTGCTTATTAGATTTAGTGACTTTGGCTGGGCGTGCTGGCTCACGCTCATAATCCCAGCACTTTGGGAGGCCGAGGCAGGCAGATCACCTGAGGTCTGGAATTCGATACCAGCCTGGCCAACAGGGTGAAACCCAGTCTCTACTAAAAATAAAAAATAGCTGGGTGTTGTAGAGGACACCTGTAATCCCAGCTACTCCGGAGGCTGAGGCAGGAGAATCACTTGAACCCCTGAGGTAGAGGTTGCAATGAGCCGAGATCATGCCATTGTACTCCAGCCTGGGCAACAGAGCAAGACCCAGCCTCAAAAAAAAAAAAAAAAAAAAAAAAAGAATTCATTTTAGATTCAGGGGGTACATGTGCAGATGTGTTACGTGGGTGTATTGTGTGATGCTGCGGTTTGGGATTCCAATGACCCCATCATCCGGGTAGTAAGCACAGTACCCAACAGGTGGTTTTCACCCCCTCCTGCCTTTTGGAGTCCCCAGTGTCTGTGGTTCCCATCTTTATGCTCATTTGCACCCAGTGTTGAGCTCCCACTTATAAGTGAGAATATGCAGTATTTGGTTTTCCGTTTCTGTGTTAATTCATTTAGGATAATGGCCACCAGCTTCATCTATATTGCTGCAAAAAACATGATTTCATTCTTTTTTATGGCTGCATAGTATTCCTTGGTGTATATATCCCACCTTTTCTTTCTCTAACCCACTGTGGATGGGCAGCTGGGTTGATCCCATGTATTTACTATTGTGAATAGTGCTTTGATGAACGTATAAGTGCAGGTGTCTTTTTGGTAGAATGATCTATTTTCCTTTGGGTAGATACCAGTAATGGGATTGCCAGATCAAATGGTAATGCTGTTTTTAGTTATAAAAGAAACAATCCAGGCGGGGTGCGGGTAATCCCAGCACTTTTGGAGGCCAAAGCAGGTGGATCACCTGACGTCAGGAGTTCGAGACCAGCCTGGTCAATGTGGTGAAACCCCATCTCTACTAAAAATACAAAACTTCGCCAGGCATGGTGGTGGGTTCCTGTAATCCCAGCTACTTGGGCGGCTGACACAGGAGAATTGCTTGAACCCGGGAGGCAGAGGTTGCAGTGAACCAAGATCATGCCATTGCACTCCAGCCTGGGGAACAAGAGTGAAACTTCATCTCAAAAAAAAAGTAGGCCAGGCGCAGTGGCTCCCACCTGTAATCCTAACACTTTGGGAGGCCGAGGTGGGTGGATCATGAGGTCAAGAGATCAAGACCATCCTGGCCAACATGGTGAAACCCCATCTCTACTAAAAAAAAATAGAAAAATTAGCTGGGCATGGTGGTGCACACCTGTAGTCCCAGCTACTCAGGAGGCTAAGGCAGGAGAAAATTTGAACTCTGAAGGCAGAGGTTGCAGTGAGCTGAGATCGCACCATTGCACCCCAGCCTGGTGACAGAGTGAGACTTCGTCTCAAAAAATAAAAAGTAAAGTAAAATAAACAATCCTTGTAAAGTGCTTGCCATCATGCCTGGCACTGTGGTAAGAACGAGATCAATGTTATCTGTTATTATAATTCATTGCATGAAACAAGTGCCCCCTCCCCTCGAGCAGCAGCTACCTTCCTAGTTCCTGAGTGATGCTGCACCTTTCAAGTGTTCTGAACTCAGCCCTAGGTCTAGGAATTCATGTGTTTCCTGAGGGTGTAATTGTGTCCCAGAAAGAGAGGCAGCGAAAGGCTTTTCTCACTGGAGTGAAAGTGAGGGTTCCTGGATTCATTGAAAAAGGCCATCTTCTGTCCAAAACAAGCCCGGTGAAAACGCTGTGTGCCAGAGCCACCAGGATCATGGCCCTGCTGGGATCTCTCTCACCCTGGGTAAGGCTTTGCTTGCAGGCATTCCCATGGGGAGACGAGGAATCACTCAGCTAGTGGTGGTTGGTTCCTGCGCTCCGCGGCTCAGCTGGGCCTGGTCAGTGAGTAGTTCCTCCCCCACCCCATAAAACCTACTCATTTGCTGTCATTTCAATGAAAATGACTACCATTATCTTGGCTTTTTATTTTTTTTCTTATGTTTAATCTTTTAAAAAATTATCTTGTCTTGGCTGGGCATGGTGGCCCATGCCTGTAATCCCAGCACTTTGGGAGGCCAAGGCAGCAGATCACCTGAGATCAGGAGTTCGAAACCAGCCTGACCAACATAGTGAAGCCCTATCTCTACTAAAAATACAAAAATTAGCCAGGTATGGTGGCACACACCTGTAATTCCAGCTACTCAGGAGGCGAGAGAATCTCTTGAGCCTAGGAGGGGGAGGTTGCAGTAAGCTGAGATTGCGCCATTGCACTCCAACCTGGGCAATGAGAGTGAAACTCCATCTCAAAAGAAAAAAAATTACCCAGAAGCTTCCAAGAGCTAGCCACCAAGTAAACTGAGAGACAGGTGCGTGGAGCCAAGAGCCAGCCGCCCATTGTGCTGGGTCTTTATATACATGGGTTTGCTTCATTCTCACATTGACCCTGGGAGGAATAATATTTATTAGCCTGTTTTTCGGGTAAGAAAATGGAAATTCAGAGAGGTTAAGCAGCTTGCTTGTATCTAGAAATAAATGGAGCCACAGTTCAATTTGAGATCTGTCTGACTCCAGGGCCTGCCTACCTATACTTTCTTCCTTTTTTTTTCTCTCTCTCTCTCTTTTCTTGAGAAAGAGTCTCGCTCTGTCACCCAGACTGGAGTGCAGCCGCATGATCTCGGCTCACTGCAACCTCTGCCTCTCAGGGTCAAGCGATTCTCCTGCCTCAGCCTCCTAAGTAGCTAGGATTATAGGTGCCTGCCACCATGTCCAGCTAATTTTTGTATTTTTAGTAAAGATAGGGTTTCACTATGCTGACCAGACTGGTCTCGAACTCCAGACCTCAGGTGGTCCACCCTCCTGGGCCTCCGAAAGTGCTGGGATTACAGGCATGAGCCACTGTGCCCTGCCATACTGATTTATTTTAATAGCCATCATTATTATGCAGGTAATAACATTTCATTACATTCTCCTTATAAAAATGAAAAGACTGCAGGCAAAGTTACAGAACCTTCGACTACCCCTCCCCATCCCACTGCTCCTCCCAGGTCTCAGCCATGCACTCTTCCACAATACCTGCAAAATAGGTGTTGTAATAATAATACCCATTCTATCTGCCTTTCCTGACTTAAAAATATTATTTTAATTTAAATAGAAATAGAGATGAGGTCTCACTATGTAGCCCAGGCTGGTCTCGAACTCCTGGGCTCAAGCAGTCCTCCTGCCTTGGCCTCCCAAAGTGCTGGGATTACATGCGTGAGTCACCACACCTGGCCCCTTTCCTGACTTTATACGAGTCAAATGAAATGTTGAGTAAAAATGTCTTTTGTAAACATGACAGCCCTCTGCATAGGCTTACTGTTAGCATTAGCATAGTAACATACGTTAGTTATTAAAAGGCCCTTTCATAAGCAGTATTGTTTGGCTTAAATATCATTACTGGGAATTAGTGGATGTCTGTGCCTCTAAAGGCAGTTACAAAGCCTTGCCAGAGCCTGCTAGTGAGAACCTCAGTGTGGTCTTTAGGGCTAGGCTGCAGAATTTCAACTCACCAGTAGGTGTCAGCCTCTACCAAGATGCGCCCACCACACCTTCTGTAGGAATTAGGTCCAGGAACTGATTTCTAGGCCTGTTCTGTGCTTTTCAGTGGACATTAAACGTGGGGTGTTGTGGGTGTGGAATTCCAGCTGGAATTAAGGGGCAGGGCACTCAACATGCAAAGACCAGTGAGGCCAACGTTTGGCCTGAGTTTGCTCACAGGTGAACTAGGGAGTCCTGGACTCAGATCCTCCTACCCTAGGGAGATGCAGGCTGGGCTCAAGTGCTGTCCATTGTGGGAAGGGACTCCCAAGGGACTGGCTGTGTCCAGATAAGTCAGGGAAGGTGACATTTGAGGTCAGTCCTGAAGGATGAAAAAGACTCTTCCAAGCTCAGGAAGAGGGAAGGACGTTCCAGGAGCATCCTGAACACAGGTGAGCAGTTTGATAGGTGGGCAGGTTGGCAGGATAAGAGAGGGTAGTCAAGAATGGGGCAGATATGGCCACAGTATTGAGAACCAAATGAACCATAGGATGGTTTTATTTTTGTTTTGTTTTGAGACAGAGTCTGGCTCTGTGGCCCAGGCTGGAATGCAATGGTGTGATCTCAGCTCACTGCAACCTCTGCCTCCCGGGTTCAGGTGATTCTCCTGCCTCAACCTCCTAACTAGCTGGGATTACAGGCACGTGCCACCATGCCCGGCTAAGTTTTGTAATTTTAGGAGAGATGGGGTTTTACCATGTTGGCCAGGCTGGCCTTGAACTCCTGACCTCACGTGATCCACCCTCCTTGGCCTCCCAAAGTGCTGGGATTACAGGCGAGAGCCACTATGCCTAGCCAGAAGGGTTTTTTGTTTGTTTGTTTGTTTGTTTGTTTTGGTTTGGTTTGGTTTTGGAGACAGAGTGTC
Source organism: Cheracebus regulus (assembly GCA_963574635.1). Taxonomy (NCBI): domain Eukaryota; kingdom Metazoa; phylum Chordata; class Mammalia; order Primates; family Pitheciidae; genus Cheracebus; species Cheracebus regulus. The sequence goes on along the minus strand of CAUYQU010085920.1, from coordinate 70,464 downwards.
TGTCACCCAGTCTGGTCACCGGGCTTCAGGCAATCCTCCCACCTCTCACCTTGGCCTCCCAAAGTGCTGAGATTACAGGCATGAGCCACTGCACCTGGCCTGTGTTTTGTTTTGTTTTTTCCATTTGGAATGGGCTGGCCCGTGGGAATCACAGTTAGATGTGTATATGATGAATTGGACAGGAAGAGACTGGAGGCAGAGGCTATTGTCGAAAGTCTTATTCAGGGAAGCAGCAGTTAATAAGACATAGATTGGAAGCTAAGGGCAAGTAAGAATTGCAGGGATGTGGGACCTGATTAGATGGAGTGGGAGCGGGAATTGTCGCTAGAGGAATTAAGGCTGCCTTTGACGTTTCCAGCTTAACCAGCTCTGTGGAGGTAGAATCATTAGTTGAGCCAGAAAACAGGAGGAAGAACAGATTGTGAAAATAGAGAAAAAGCCAGGAGAGGTGGCTCACACCTGTAATCCCAGCATTTGGGAGGCTGAGGAGGGTGGATCACCTGAGGTCGAGAGTTCGAGCCCAGCCTGACTAACGTGGAGAAACCCCGTCTCTACTAAAAATACAAATTAGCCTGGCGTATGGCGCATGCCTGTAATCCCAGCTACTCAGGAGGCCAAGGCAGGAGAATCGCTTGAACCTGAGAGGCGAAGGTTGCAGTGAGCCGAGATCGCACCAATGCACTTCAGTCTGGGCAACAAGAGCAAAACTCCGTCTCAAAAAAAAGAAAGAAAGAAAATAGAGAAATAAGGAGCAAATGAGAAAGAAATAAAACAAAATAAAAATAGAGGGAAGGCCGGGCATGGTGGCTCACACCTGTAATCCCAGTACTTTGGGAGGCCGGAGCAGGTGTCTGCAGTCTACACCTGAAGTAGGATGGAGAGGTCTGGGCCTGCGGTCTGCTCCCTGAAGCTGAGGGACCCTTGACAAGGTTCCAGACAGATTCACAAAATGAAAATCACCACCACTCCGAGAGCCCCTTACATTCCTGTATTTCCACCTTTACATTATCTTATATTTTTTCCTTTTTGAGACTGAGTCTCGCTATGCCACCCAGGATGGGGTGCAGTGGTGTGATCTGGGCTCACTGCAACCTCTGCCTCCCGGGTTCAAGCGATTCTCCTGCCTCAGCCTCCTGAGTGGCTGGGATGACAGGTGTGCACCACCATACCTGGCTAATTTTTGTATTTTTAGTAGAGACGGGGTTTGGCCATTTTGCTTAGGCTGGTCTCAACCTCCTGGCCTCAAGTGATCCACCTGCCAAGTGATCCAAGTTGTCTCCCAAAGTGCTGGGATTACAGGAGAGAGCCACCAAGCCCGGCCTTATATTATCTCTTATATCTTGATGTTCTCACGTACCCGTAGGAGGCAGGCAGATAAAGAGTCTCAATTTCATCTACAAGAACTCAGCTTTGATGGGAAGGGGCTGTGATAGTAAGCCCAGCAGTCCCTGGGACCATGATGGGAGACTCCTCGGCTGCCTTCTGGGGCCCCTTCATGTGGATCCCTTCATGTGGGTGCAGAGGTCAGCCTCGCAGCTGTTCCTGGATCCCATCACCTGTTCGTTCTTTTTCTTTTTCTTTTTCTATTGTCCAGGCTGGAGTGCAGTGGCACATCTTGGCTCACTGCAACCTCTGCCTCCCAGGTTCAAACAATTCTCCTGCCTCACCCTCCGGAGTAGCTGGATTACAGGCGCACACCACCACACCCAGCTAATCTTTGCATTTTGAGTAGAGACCGGGTTTCATCATTTTGGCCAGACTGGTCTCGAACTCCTGGCCTCAAGCGATCCGCCTGCCTCAGTCTCCCAAAGTGCTGGGATTACAGGCGTTAGCCACTGCACCCAGCCCACCTGTTCATTATTTTAAAAGCCCCAACTTCAGGGTTGTCCCATGGCAGCATGGGAAGCCCTTTTGGGCTTGGGCTGGCTGGTCCTTACTTAACTCTCCCCTGCCCCCCAGTCCCTGCCAGGTGTGTGACCTGGGCACCTCCCTCTCCCCCTCTGGGTCTTAGTTTCCTCCCCGTATAAATTGTGGTTGGTCTAAGGGGACTCTCAGGTCCCTGGTGCATCCAGAACCTTACTGCCACCTGATTTTGGGGGGACAGACTGTTGAAACTATAGGCTTGGACGGCCAGGCTTTTTCCGGAGAACTTGCCCCAAAGGAGCATTTGACAGGAGTCTTTTTGGGGCCACCAGCTGTGTCTACTGCAGAGGGGAACGTTTGCCTTGCATTTCGGCGTCAAATAAGGAAAGGGACATCGGGATTCTGGCTCGAGAGAAAGGAACTCCCATCTCAGGGCAGACATCATTTAGGAGCCACGGAGCCAATTTCCCTCACTCCAGGAAGGGCTGGCCGTGGCTCACGTGGGAGGGGGACGCTCAGAGCCTTCTTGGGGATACCTGTTCCACTTCCTCCCAATTGTCTATCTGTTTGGAGACCCCAGACTCATTCGGGAGGCCCCTCCGGATTAGCCGCAGGAGGCCAACAACCGGCTGTGAATTCCCCCTTTGTCCAAGGAAGCCAAGTGGGGAGGGGCCCGAGCAGACCCCCTGCCCCCCCTGGAATGTCCTCCTCCTGCGCCCCCCATCTCCCCCTCCTTTGCCACCACCTCCCCGGCGCACTTCCTCAGTTCCACTGATCACACCACCAAAACACACGCATGCTATGCACACGCACGCATGCACACACACGCGGCCGCACACACACACACGCTTCCTGGCGGGCCGGCGGCCTCCAGCTCCGGGATCCGCGATCCCCGCCACCGGGAGCCTCGGGGAGAAGCTACCTTTTGTTATTCAAATCACACCCTCGCCTTGAGCGCCCGGGAACCCGCCTCCCGGTCTCCCCCTGTGCCCCCGCCAGCTGATTCCGGGATTTCCCGGTCCCTGGGGGCTCAGGCGCGCCGGTCCCTGCCGGCGGGGCCGCGCCTCCCCCGCCCCCGACGCGCGCTGCGGCTCCGCGCCCGCCCCCTCCCCCTTCCCCTCCCCCTCGCCGCCTCCCCTCCCCCTCCCCTTCCTTTCTCCGGTCCAGCCTCGGTGCAGCCGCCGCCGCCGCCGCCTGCCCCGGTCCGCGGGGGCCCTGCCGGCCGCCCTCCCTGCAGCATGGCACCCTCGGGGCGAGATTAGCCGGGAGCAGCTTTGGGGGAAGCGGGATCTCCAGGGGTGGGGGGGTGCCCCGCAGCCTCGGTCATGGATGTGAGCAAGATGGTAAGTGTGAGCAGGGGCTTTGCCCCGAGCCCCCTCCCCCCCACCAGCCCTGGCGCCCTCCCCTCTCCCCCTCCTAGTCGGCGCGATCCATTGAAAGTTTCTGGATTGTTGATCCTGCCTGTTGGCCCCAACTCCCGGCGTGCCGGAGGAGGGAGCGGGGCCAGGATTCTGGAGGCGGCTGGCCGGCCGGGATGGGCTCTCGCTTTCCCGCCGCGCCGCCGCCGGGTTGCCCGGGAGATCGCGCTGGACTCCAGGGACCCGGCTGCGGGGCTCGCAGCCCACCTCGGGAGACCTGCCGGACGGAGGGAGGGCAGCGCCGCTGGAAGGGGCCCCCTCCCGCACACCTATAGGAGATCGATGGGAAGATATGTGGGGCTGAGCCCGTGGGCAGGAAGGCACAGGTGGCGCTGGGAGGACAGGGAGGAGAAGCCAGGGTTTCAACCATCCTAGGAAGTGAGGGGGCAGAAATGGAGCAGAGAGGGGGGAGGTTCTAGGTGGGCCAGTTGGAAACCCCAGCTTCATGGGCCTGGTGTGCAGCCAACATCTTCTCTCCTAAGCATGACTCCCCTTTCCTTTAGAGACGGGCTTCTCTGGAGGGGTCTGTGCCTTCCCCCAGAGCAGCCGTCCACCCCCACCTCCACCCCAAATGCAGTAGGAGCATGAAGAAATCATAGCTTATTAATTAAGACCAAGGAGCAGCCCTCAGCGGGTACCAGGATGTGATTTGGGGGATTCTGATGGGACGGGTTTCTCAGAGAGCACCTGGAAGCCAGGAAACTGCAGGTGTTCCCAGGGGTCTTGATTGGCTCACTCTGGAGACTAAAGGGTGCCCTTGCCATCACAACCACCCTGACCCCTAGTTTAGACTTGGGGCTTGGGCTGGATGGTCCTTACTGAAGTCTCCCCTGCCCCCCAGTCACTGCCAGGTGTCCCTACCTTCCAGCCTTGCAACCCTCAAGGGCCTATGTGTCAGGCTGGTGTTGTGGGAGGGAGGCCATCAGGGCTTTCCAGGAAAGGAGCTGTCATTGGCTGTGTCTGTGTGTGTATTTGGGCAGTGGGGGGAGGGGAGAGGGTCTGGGTCTGCCCTTTAGAGATGAGAAGGTACTAGAATTTAAGTTTATCTTGTTCAGAATTACATTACTTTTCCCCAGAGGGTGCCCTTTGGAGGCAACAAAGGGAGGTTGGTTCTCTGCCCAGCACTGGCCTTTGGCACTCTGTCTTGGCTAGGAGACAATGGGATGGGGGCTGATGACAGGTGAGGGTCCTCTTCTATGGCCTATCAGTCTCAGACTGAACACGGCCCTTGGGGCTGGGGGCTGGGTGAAGGGCTTCATGGGTTCCCTTCTTTATTTGGAGAGACATATCTGTCCATGGTTGGACAGAGGTTGGACCAGCATTCCCTGTCTGTCTGCCATGAAAGCTTGCATTCCTTGGGCATGTATTAGAACTCCCTCGCAAAAAAAAAAAAAAAAATCCTCTCTGCAGCTGTGGGGGTGGAGATGTAGAAAACTAAGCAATAGTTCTTTCCTAGAGGTGTCTGAGCAAGACCAGAGGAGTCACCTCTCTGGGCTATGGTTAGGGGGATGGGGGATCTGAATCTTTGAAGCTCCACTCCAGTGCCCACTAAACCAAATCACCCCTAAGCATCCTCCCAGCCCTGCACTCAAGTTCCCTGCAAAGCTCGGCCTGCAAGGACCAGCTATAGGGCTCAGGGACCTCTGTCCATTCATCCCTCATTAATTCAACAGCGTTTATTTAATTCCCATGACTTCTATAGCAAGTGCTAGGTAAAGAACACAAAGAAACATCATTGGAGGCCTCCCTCCCTGCTTCTCAAGGCACTTAGCATGAAAGTGAAGGATCTAGAGAGAGATACAGGCCAACTCAACAGTTAGCTATCAATGCAGGCCTGGGGCAGAAGGCCAAAGCTTTGAGGACCATGGGTGTCTGAGAGGGGACTGGAGTGCAGAGTTCAGATGGAAGACCAAGACCTCAGCTGGCCCTTGGACGCTGGGTGGGGTAGGCATTGCCTGTTGGGAGAATCGCAGGAAGAGGATGGGCAGAGCCCATTGGGTGAGGCTGAAGACATTTGGCTGGTTCAGAGATTTTCGATCGGGAAACATTGAGATGGTTGTTTGAGGCCAGACCAGCAAGGCCTTGAATGCCAACCAGGGCGTTCTGACCCTGGCCCGTAAGCACTGGGAAACCTCTGGAGAATTCTGAGCCCTGGGGAGGTGCATCTATTGCCTCTTTCCTCTTTTAGCTTGGGGTCCAAACAAAAGTGATATTAGATTCTCATTAATCATTGAGCAGCCAAGCGCCGAGTCCAGAAACAATTGTCCACAGCTCTTTGTAAAGAGCACAGACCTGTGACTGTGTAGCAAGAAGAATCTTACCCACCCTGGGGAATTGGCATCTGCTTTCCAGCCCTGCAAGAGGCCCAAAGTACTTTCTGTTCTGGCCATTAAATTCCCATCTCTGGTTTGCAGTCCTCGCTCTGGGGGCCTTTGGCTGCAGGCTTGACCTCAAACGCAGCCTTTCAGGAACATCCTTGACAGAGGTCAGTGTCAGCCTTGGAGCTTTCTTTTGCTTATGCAGAGTAAGAGAAAGCAGATTATAGTTTACCAGACTCTGTGTGATTTTTATTATTATTATTTTTTAGACAGTCTCACTCTGTCACCCAGGCTGGAGTGTAGTGGCACAATCTTGGCTCACTGCAACCTCTACCTCCTGGGTTCGGGCCATTCTTGTGCCCCAGCCTCGCTAGTAGCTGGGACTATAGGCATACACCACCATGCCCAGCTAATTTTTGTATTTTTAGTAGAGATAGAGTTTCACCATGTTGGCCAGATTGGTCTTGAACTTCTGGGCCCAAGCAATCCACCTGACTCAGCCTCCCAAAGTGTTGGAATTACAGACCTGAGCCACCACACCTGGACCGCTGCATGATTTTTTTTTTTTTTTTTTTTTTTTTGAGACAGGGTCTTGCTCTGTTGCCCAGGCTGGAGTACAGTAGCATAATCTCAGCTCATTGCAACCTCCGCCTCCCAGGTGCAAGCAATCCTCTTCACCTCAGCCTCCTAGGTAGCTGGGATTACAGGCACACACCACCACAACATGGCTAATTTTTGTATTCTTTGCAGAGACGGAGTTTTTCCATGTTGCCCAGGCTGGTGAACTCCTGGGCTCAATCAATGTCCCTGCCTAAGCCTCCCAAAGTGCTGGGATTATAGGTGTGAGCCTCCACACGCTGTGTCCCTGCATGATTTTGAGCAAGTTTCTTCTGTAACTTCTTACCTTCATCTGTAAAATGAACATAATAAAAGATAAGGTTGGAAATATTCCGTTGAAAGCACAGAAACTGGAGTAGTAAGTCTTCCATAGACCTGGTGGCTGTTCTGATAAAGATCTCTCGTCTCAGCTGGGCCAAAGGTGACTCTTGATTTCCCTCTCATGCTTTAATTTTTTGATTGGCCTGCAGAGCTGAGCACAGGTGGTCTTTCAGACAGCTCTTGGGACCAATTCTCCCAGGCCTGGTTATCTTTCCGAATGAGGGTACACACAACTGGAGACAGTGGATTCACCAGCTGCTGCGACCCATGAATTTTTGATGACATCAGATATCTGCCTAAGGGAGAGCGGGTTTAACCCGGCACTCAGGAATAAAGTGCAGATGCCTTTTAGGGGTTGATGATGGAGGCTGTGCTTTTCACTAAACACAGAGAATGCACAGTACTGTAATTTGGGAAATAGAGTCAACACTATCAATTATTACCAAAGAACATACAGTTTATTTAACAATTTATATTTGTGTGGTGCTTTACAGCATACAAGGCATTTTTTTTCCTTTTGTTTTTTAGAGACAGGGTCTCACTCTGTCACCTAGCCTGGATTGCAGTGGCACAATTGTAGCTTACTGTAGCCTCGAACTCCTGGGATCAAAGCCATCATCCCACCTCAGCCTCCTGAGTAGCTGGGACTGCAGACATCAGCCACCAAGTCGGGCTAATTTTTAATTTAATTTTTTTTGTAGAGCCGGGGTTTTCTGTGTTATCCAGGCTGGTCTTGAACTCCTGGACTCAAGCAATCCTCCTGCCTTGGCATCCCAAAGTGCTGGGATTACAGGCCTGAGCCACCACGCCTGGCCTATACAAAGCATTTTTACACTTGTTGTCACTGCAACCCCATGAGGAAGACAGGGCGGAAATGATTAGCCACGTTTTATAGATAAGAATGTGAGTTCAGAAAAGTGACATCTGATATTCCACAGCAGGGGTAGGACCAGGTCTTGTATCCAGTTCTCTGACAGTCAAAGTATGCACTCCAGTGAGATAATAAATAAAAGGTAAGGAAAAGGTGTGGAGACTAGATTGTAGAATGGACACAAGTTAATTTCAAAAGATGAGCTACGGGTCGGGTCTTTGGTCTCTGGGTCCCCTGGGGAAGAAGACTTAGGAAAGAAGGATGAGTGACTATATGTGGACTCTGAGCCTCGTCAATCCCCTGTATCTGTTTTTGTTGATTTTTTTTAGAGACAGGGTCTCACTTTATTGTCCAGGCTGGAGTGCAGTGGTGCAATCATAGCTTACTGCAGCCTCGAACTCCTAGGCTCAAGCAATCCTCCCAGTCTCAGCCTCCCAAGTAGCTGGTAGCTGGGACAACAGGCAGGCACCACCACCATGCTTGACAGTTTTTCTTTTAATTTTTAGTAGAGACAAGGTTTCGATATGTTGCCCATTCTGGTCTAGAACTCCTGAGCTCAAGCCATCCTGCCACTTCAGCCTCCCAAAGTGCTGGGATTACAGGCGTGAGCCACTGTGCCCTGCTCCCTGTAGCCCTATGGCTGTTTATAAAATTCAGGAGTTTCTTCATGAATCTCACTGCTTCCTCAAATGTGAGACACCTGACTCACCCAGCAGGCAGATGGGTAGGGTGGAGAGAAAGGATTTCAGATGTTCTGATAAATGATACTGATGGTGGAGCAGAAGACTTCTGGTCAGCCTGTTGCTGCTGGTGTCACATATGTTTGCTGGGTTGGAGGGACGTGGTAGAAGTTAAATGCCCAGCCGGAGAGATCCCTGTGCAAAATGATGCCAAAGGCTGATGGGTGACCCGCCCGGCAAACAGCACCGTTTTCAGCCCTGGGCCACAAAATCCATTTAGGGGGTTGCAGCCAGCATTTGAAAGAGTGAAATAGGCTAGATTTGCGGGTGCTCACGCTTATAATCCCAGCACTTTTTGAGGCCAAGGTGGGCAGATCACCTGAGGTCAGGAGTTCAAGACCAGCCTGGCCAACATGATGAAACCTGTCTCTACTAAAAATACAAAAATTAGCCAGACAAGGCAGCATGCAGCTGTAATCCTAGCTACTTGGAAGGCTGAGGCAGGAGAATCACTTGAACCCAGGAGGCAGAGGTTGCAGTGAGCTGAGGTCACACCACTGCACTCCAGCCTGGGCGATAGAGTAAGACTCCATCTCAAAAAAAAATAATTAAAAAAAAAAGAGTGAAATAGATGAGAAAACATCCAGGTGTATTCTGGGTGAGAGGGTAAGCATTAGTTCATGAAACTGATTTTGGTTGTATCTATGCGTTTGCACAGGTAAGTTTGACTGGGTAGCCTCGTCAAATGTGTGTTTTTTTCTTCAAGTTCAGGGGTACATGTGCAGGTTCATGACGTGTGCCATGCTGGTTTGCTGCACAGATGAACCCATCACCTAGGTGTTAAGCCCAGCATCCATTAGATATTCTTCCCGATGCTCTCCCTCCCTACCCTCTGACAAACCCGTGTGTGTTGTTCCCTGCCACGTGTCCATGTGTTCTTGTCACTCAAGCCCTACCTATAAGTGAGAACATGCCGTGTTTGGTTTTCTGTTCCTGTGTCAGTTTGCTGAGGGTAACAGCTTCCAGCTCTATTCATGTCTCTGCAAAGGACATGATCTCGTTCCTTTTGATGGCTGCATAGCATTCCATGGCATATGTGTACCACAGTAAAGTGTGTTTTTACTGCTGTCAGTTGCCTAGTCTATTTGTGCTGCTTTAACAACACCTGAGACCTGGTAATTTATAAAGAACGGTAATTGGCTGGGCACAGTGCCTCCCACCTGTAATCCCAGCACTTTGGGAGTTTGAGGCAGGAGGATTGCTTAAGCCTAAGAGTTTGAGACCAGCCTGGGCAACACAGTGAGACCTTGTCTCTACAAAAAAGTAAAAATTAGCCAGGCATGATGGTACGTGTCTGTAATCCCAGCTACTTGGAGGCTGAGCTCAAAAGGTCAGGGCTGCAGTAAGCTATGATGACATGACTGCACTCCAGCCCAGGTGGCAGTGAGACCTTGTGTCTTAAAAAAAAAATGCTTAGGAGAAAAGAATGTTTGATTTATCCTTTGTGGATTATTATCTTTCGTTGTCACTGATCACTAAGATTTTATCTCACCAAGATGAGGTTCCATTATTGAATATCCCCTTTTTATGCACACCCCTGGATGCGGACGTTAAGATATGAAGGGATCCAGGGCTGAGGACGACTGCATGCTTGTCTGTCAAAAAGACTTACAGAGTTGAGAGAGAGAGATTTCCTTGAAATGCACCAAGTGTGACATTTGCAATTGACAGAACAATCTCACCTCGATTATTTTTTCCTCACAATGGCCTTGAGAAACAGGATTTAGTGTCCTAGGAGGACCTGTCTTCAGAAGCCCCTCGAGTTGCACTTCTGGTCAGGGTCTAAGTCCACATGCAAACATGGGTTTTAAGACAGCCCCTCCCATGGTGCTTTTGCCCTGACCACACTCTCCCTCCCACTTCCCCGCTTCCTGCTGTCTTTCCCCTCTTCCATTCTCCCCGAAACACACGTGCAGCGGTGTGAGTTTCTCGAAGCTCAAGTCCAAGTGCTGTTTCCCCTCCACCTTTGCCTCCCATCTTGCCCAGAGAAGTCCCGGTTCAAAGCCAGGACAGGCACGTGGTCTCACAGCTGCCCCTGAGCCAAAGGTTTCCACAATCAGAATAGAGTTCTACTGTCCCCAGAGCCCCAAATAAATTAATCCATGGATCATTTAAGAAAAAAAATTCCCCACGTTTCCTTTAGATTCCCTGAAGTCCTAATGCATCTTTAATTTAGAGGAGGTTCCTGTAGGCAGGTAGGGAGGGGTCAGGGTGAGAGGCGTTTTTGTAAATGGGAATGGTTGAGTGTCTAGCCAGACACCATGTCCCTGTCCCCTGTGCACAGAGGATTAAGGGAACCCTGTCTGTGACCTGAGGCTGCTCTAGAGGCTGAGCCTGGGCTTTGTAGTCATAAAGGCTAAGTCCCATTGCTCCTGCTTGCCAACTCTCAGATCATAATCAAGTTAGTTGATTGCGATGTATTGTTTCGTCACCTTAAGACAGGTTGAGCCGGGAGCGGTGGCTCACGCCTATAATCCCAGCACTTTGGGGAGGCGGAGGCGGGTGGATCACGAGGTCAAGAGATCAAGACCATCCTGGTCAACATGGTGAAACTCCGCCTCTACTTAAAAAAATACAAAAATTAGCTGGGCATGGTGGCGCGAGCCTGTAGTCCCAGCTACTCGGGAGGCTGAGGCAGGAGAATTGCTTGAACCCAGGAGGCGGAGGTTGTAGTGAGCCGAGATCATGCCATTGCACTCCGGCCTGGGCAACAAGAGAGAAACTCCATCTCAAAAAAAAAAAAAAAGACAGGTTGATGCTGTTGAGGTGCTCATTTAAAGTACTTTGCACAAGCCAGGCATGGGTGGCTCATGCCTCTAATTCCAGTGCTTTGGGAAGCTGAGGTGGGAGGATCACTTGAGCCCAGGAGTTTAAGACCAGCCTGGGCAAAATAGCAAGACCCCATCTCTACTTAAAAAAATTTTTTTTTTAAATTATCTGGGTGTGGTGGCATGGGACTGTGGTCTCAGCTACTAGGGTTCCTCCCAGCTAAGGCAGGTGGATCACTTGAACCCAAGAGTTTAAGGCTGCAGTGAGCTGTGATTGCACCACTGCACTCCAGCCTGGGCGACAGAGCGGGACCCTGTCTAAAAAAATAAAATAAGATAAAGTAAAAAATACAGTACTTGGCACATAGTAGGGGCTTAGTAAGCCATGGTTATCATTAGTAATATCTTTGCTCTTTCATTTAGGCTACAAATCTGAAAACTTTAGGGGGATGGGGAGAGCATTGCTTCTTTCCGAATGATCACTGCCGGGTGAGCTCCGTCTGCTGGGGCAAGCAGACCTGTTAGTAGTTGCAATACACGTGATGCAATGCACAAAGTATGAGGCGTGTGTCAGCCTGGAGAAGGTGGGGTTAACCAGCAGGCAACTTAAGGAAGGGTATCATTAAGAAAACTAGGGACAGAGGGAAAGAAGAAAACTAGGGACAGAGGGGAAGGGTATTTCAGGCACGTTAAAAGTGTAAGGTCACGAAACCACAGGGTTTATTCAGGAGCTACCTCTGGTTAGTGCTTGAAAAGTAGGCATGCTCCCTATCTCTGTGGGGCTAACAAAGTTCCCAGGTTACAGAATCCCAATTTTTTTTTTTTTTTTTTTTGGAGATAGGGTCTCACTCTGTCCCGCTGGAGTCTGTGGTGCAGTCACAGCTTACTGCAGCCTCAACCTCTCAGGCTCAAGTGATCCTTCCACCTCAGCCTCCCAAGTAGCTGGGACTACAGGTGCTCACCACTACACTGGGCTGATTTTTGTAGTTTTGTGGAGACCTTGTTGCCTAGGCTTGTCTTGAATCCCTGAGCTCAAGTGATCCGCCCGCCTTGGTCTCCCAAAGAGCTGAGATTATTGGCATGAGCCACTGTGCCTGGCTTGTTTTCCTTTTCAGAGAGAAGGTCTCACTCTGTCCTTGTGGCTGAAATGAGTGGTGCAATTCCGGTTCCGGTTCACTGAAGCCTCAACCTCCTGGGCTCAATTGATCCTCCCACCTCAGCCTCCCAACTAGCTGGGACTGCAGGCACGTGCCACCATGCCAGCAATTTTTAACTTTTTTGCCGAGACAGGATCTTGTTATGTTTCCCAGGCTGATCTTGAACTGCTGGCCTCAAGCAATATTCCTGCCTCAGCCTCCTAACTTGGCCTCCCAAAGCTGAATCGTTTTACCCTCAGTGATTCCTGGAAGAGCTATGCTTTACAAAGGGGAGCAGACCCAGCACGGTGGCTCACATCTGTAATCCCAGCACTTTGGGAGGCTGAGGCAGGCTGATCATCTGAGGTTGGGAGTTCGAGACCAGCCTGACCATCATGGAGAAACCTCGTCTCTACTACAACTGCAAAATTAGCCTGGTGTGGTGGCACATGCCTGTAATCCCAGCTACTCGGGAGGCTGAGGCAGGAGAATCATCTGAACCTAGGAGGTGGAGGTTGCAGTGAGCCAAGATCACGCCACTGCACTCCAGCCTGGGCAACATAGCAAGAGTCCGTCTGAAAAAAAGGAAGGGTGGACAGCAATTGAAGGAAACACAGGACCCACAGTAGGTGCTGAGTGCATGAATGGTTACAAGACAAAAGGAGAAGACATTCCATCTGAGAGAGACGTGCTGCACACAGGCTGAATACAACCCTGGGGGAATGAATGTTGAGTAGGTTTGTTAGGAGCGGGGCCAGAGGAACGGAGAGGAGGAGTGGGCACAGGTGTGAGGTCCCGTGTTAAAAATAAGCAGCAAGTTTCTAGTAGAGCCAGTAAGTGGGGCTGCCTCCACTTGACAATCAGACATGGATATGCTATTCTGGCCAACAGGTTTACCCTGCCTACCAGTCCCAGGGCCTGGAGATGGCTCTCACTGGTACCAGGATAAGTGTGGGCATTGCAAACCGTGGGTTGGGCAAAGTTTTTTTGAAATGAACATTTCATTAACTTTCTATCATAACCTCTCTTTTGAGCACTCAGTGCAGCCTCGTATTCTGGGACCTAAAATCACTTTTTCTTGCCGGATTTTTCTCAGGCTAGAAAGAAGTCTTACGAAATCACTGCCTCCCTACTCCCCCTAGCTCAAGATTATGTCACCAGCCCTGGTGCTGGGTAGGGATGTTTCCAGTGGTTACAACCAGCGTCCTGGCTATTGTCCTTTTTGCCCTGTTTATGTGAAGATTGTCCCCTGAGTCAGCAGATGCTGAGGACCCAGCCAGACCTTATGCTAGGCATAGATAATATAAGAGAGAATGTGATCCTTTGATGGCTTCTGCCTTAAAAAAGGTACAGGCTGGGCACAGTGGCTCACACCTGTAATCCCAGTGCTTTGCAAGGCCAAGGCAGGTGGATCACTTGAGGTCAGGAATTTGAGACCAGCCCAGACAACATGATGTCTCTACTAAAAATACAAAAATTAGCCAGGTGTGGCAGCACGTTCCTGTAATCCCAGCTACTTGGAAAACTAAGGCATGAGAATCGCCTGAACCCAGGAGATGGAGGTTACAGTGAGCTGAGACCATGCCACTGCACTCTGACCTGGGCAACAGAGTGAGACTCTGTCTCAAAAAAAAAAAAAAGGTACAGGAGATAAAATTATAATATTAGTTTAATATTAGTAATTATAATAGTGTAATTAGTACAACATTAGAGATTTAAGCAAAGTTCTATAGACATTCACAGGCAGGATGATTAATTCTGCCAAATGGTACAGGAAGTGGGATGGGGAAGGTGACATTTCATTTATTCATTTATTCAGAAAAGATTTCTAGAATGCCTTCCATATGCCAGGTGCTGTTCCAAGCACTTGGGATATGTCACTGAACCAAACAAAGATTCCTGCCCTGTGGAGCTGAGCTCCTGCAGGGATTGAGGGGTTAAGTCATAGATTATAGCAATAAATGTAAATGAGAAAATTCTGTAGGCTGTTGAAGGTGGTAAATGATCCAGGAAATGGGGTTAGATGCAGAAATGGCTGCACTGTCCTAAATATGCTTGGATAAGAACTGTAAATGAGGGGTGAGCCTATCATTCCCAGCAGGGGACTTTCCTTGGCTGCCAGGGGACTCTGGAACTCCTGTTCATGGTGTGTTATTGGCTTACATACAGTCTGGCCGAAATCCTGGACTCCAGATTTAGCTTATGGCTCATTGTTGAGAGTTGCCTGAGTCTAAACCTCAGGGCCCTTTCCCTGTGCCCAGCTCCCCTTGACCATCCTCCTGCGGTCTACACAACTGTGGATCCAGCCATTAGCCAAATGGTGTACAGAGCACTGAACGCTCATCCCATTTCTGCCAGATTTTCTAGAAGTTGGAGGGAAGATGCTGCCTTGCACATCCAACAAATCTCCAGTAAGGGAGTGAAGGTCAAATGTGTAGTTCTCTGGACATGACCCTGGGTGTAGACTTGATGCTATCCACAATAAACAAGGCCCCCTCAGCCCTACGCAAGTAACATCAACTGGAACAAGGCTGGGGGTGACAGAGCACCATGTCTCATGCAATTCTCAGCAAAGCATAATTCCTATTTTCATGTTCAAGCTAGAGAAACTGAGGCCCAGAGAAATCAAAGCACACAGGACCGCTCGCTTTGGTCTAGAAATCGTATTTCAGAGTGGTCAAGGCCTTGGGTCCTGAGGTTCAAAATCTGTCTCTACCACTTACTCGCCTGGGCAGGTTACTGGGCTCTTTCTATGCAGATTTAAGGAAACTCCTATAGAAACTCAAGTAGGAATGATTAATTCTGGCAAGTGGTATAGGAAGTAGGGTGGAGAAAGTGACCATTCATTCATTCATTTATTTGGAAAAGGTTTATAGAGTGCCCTTCACATGCCAGGCGCTGTTCTAAGCACTTGCTTAACTGAAGTACACACTTTGGCTTCTCAGTCCTTGAGGAGAGATAGCCTTGAATGCATAGGTCCTGATGCTGGACTTTACAGGGCTGGGGCTCCTGCACATTCAGTAGATTTTAATACCATATAGCTGTGGTCATTAGCACCAGCAGTAAGGAAACAGGTAATCCACAGAAATGTTATACTTCTGCCACTTTTCAGAAAATATGAAATGGTATAAAGAAAATAAAGATCAAACATTTTCCCACCATATAAAACTACTGCTAACAATTTAGTGTAGGTCCTTATAGACTTTTCTCTCTCTTTCTCTCTCTGTGCGTGTATGTGTGTGTGTGTTTGTGTGTGTGCACTAGGTTGAATCATATGAAATTGCCTTTTATATAAGTCAAAAACAGCCAAATTTTCATTTGATTCAACCAAACACAAGCATATACACATAGATCAGTATACACATGTTTAAACAAAATGGGACCATGCCATAATACAGTTCTGTAGACTTTAATTTTCGTTTTCGCTATGCTGGGGACCTAGAAACAATATATCAGAGTGGTCCAGGGCAGCCATGGGTTCTGGGGTTCAAAACCAGTTTCCACTGTGAACTCACCTGGGGTGGTCACTGAAGGCTCCCTTTGCAAGGCCTTCTCCTTTGTACGGTGGGCACAGTCATACTTCCTTCCATACAGGGTTGTGGTGAGGGCAGATGAATTACTGCATGTAAAGCGCTTAGATCAATGCGTTGGCATGGAGTATTCAGTCAATGTTAGTGTTACTACAATTCCAGATGAGCAGGGGGTAATGTATTGTTTCATTATGATCTGTCCTCTATTAATTACATTTTCCACTGTTGGGGTGAAATCTTTGTATATTCACCTAAGAGTTTGTATCTGTTGGGTTACGTATGCTTAAAGACAGGTTTTAAGGTTCTAGCTTTTAAGAATTCTTTTTGCTAATGTTTTTCAAGCTAGGTAGTGAATACAGGGGAAGTTTCCTTGGATGCTGCCCTATGACCCCATAAATTAGGCTTCCAGATCATGGCCTGGTCTTAGTCCATTCTTGCTGCTATAACAAAATACCATAGACTGGGTCTATAAACAATAGAAGTTTATTTCTTGCAGTTCTGGAGGCTGGGAAGTCCAAGATCACAGCACCACTAGATTCAGTGACTGGCGAGAACCTGTTCCATAGATGGCGATTTCTCGTTGCATCCTTACATGGCAAAAAAAGGTGGAAGAGATGAATGCTGTGCCTTCACTTAGCAGAAGAGATAGAAGGGGCAAGCAGCTCTCCAAAGCCTCTTTTTTTAAAGAGACAGAGATTCACCATGTTGCCCAGGCTGGCCTCAAACTCCTGGGCTCAAACGATCCACCCACCTCAGCCTCCCAAAGTGCTGGGATTACAGGTCTGAGCCACCGCGCCCAGCCTCCAAAGCCTCTTTTATGAGCGCATTTGTCCTCTTCATGAGGGCAGAGCCCTCATAACTTAATCACTTCCCAAAAGGCCCTACCTCTTAATACCATCACAATGGAGATTAAGTTTCAACAGGAATTTTGGAGGGGACACAAATACTTAAAACTATAGCACCCCATCTCTGCTTTTCTACTTGCTAGAAACAGTGACTGCTCACCAGTCCCCAACAGTGGGCCCTGCTTGCTTCTGTGGCTCAGTCATGCTGTCACCTCTACCTGAATGCCCTGGCATGTCTCCTTTCCAGGCCAGCTTCTCAGCTGGTTAGGTTGGTTCTTCCTCCAGGCAGTCATCACCAACCCTTCAGCCTCAGATAGATGCCCACACCCCAGGCCTCCATATGATCCATTCCCACCAATCCCTCTCCTCTAACAAGGCGGACATAGTGCCATCATCTTTCTCCCCATCTGGCCCTCACTCTTTGAAACCAGGACTACATCTTAGTGATCTGTGAGTTGACTTGACTGGGTGCTCAATACACCTACCCAGGAGTTTGAGACCAGCCTGGGCAACATAGTGAGACCCCATCTCTATAAAAACTTAATCGATGGTGGTTTATGCCTGTAATCCCAGCACTTTGGGAGGCCAAGGCCAGCGGATCACCTGAGGCCAAGAGTTCGAGACCCGCCGGGCCAACATAATGAAACCCCCATCTCTTTTGTATTTTGTAAAAATACAAAAATTAGCAGGGCATGGTGGCAGGTGACTGTAATCCCAGCTACTCAGGAGGCAGGAGTTTGAGCCAGGAGAATCGCCTGGACCCAGGAGGTGGAGGCTGCAGTGAGCTGAGATCGCGCCACTGCACTCCAGCCTGGGCAACAGAACGAGACTCTGTCTCAAAAAAAAAAAAATAAACAAAAATATACCTATGTACAGACACAGAGGGATGACTGTACATTTGATGGGTGAATTCAATGAGTGAATAAAATCATGACTATCTGAATGAATGATAGAACTTAAATAAATGGAGATGGTTTGGGCAGGGTGGATAATCTTGGTTAGGGAGGTGGCATGAAGTGAAGGCATGAGGATCAAATTAGGCACATGTTTGGGAACAGGAAGGACAGGAATGAATTCTAAGACTGGAAAGGCAAGTGGGGGCTGGATCTCCGGGCCTTGAGTGCCAGGCCAGGCAGTGGAGCAGTTTCCCCATGAGCCCTGGATGTTGCTGGCATGATTGGAGCTGTGCTTTAAAAAGGCAGGGTCTGGGCCAGGCGCAGTGGCTCACACCTGTAATCTCAGCACTTGAGGCGGGTGGATCATTTGAGGTCAGGACTTCGAGACCAGCCTGGCCAACATCCTGAAACTCAGTCCCTACTAAAAATACAAAAATTAGCCAGGCATGGTGGTGCACACCTGCAATCCCAACTACTTGGGAGGACGAGGCCAGAGAATTGCCTGAACCCGGGAGGCGAAGGTTACAGTGAGCCCAGACTGTGCCACTGCACTCTCTGGGTGACAGAGCAGGACCATGTCTCAAAAAAAGAAAAAAGAGACGAGGGGCCTGGTGACGTTATAGCCACCAGGAGACCAGTAGGCTGTCAGGCCTGGAGGCCTGGGTGGGGCTACCCTGCTGTGGCCTGTTGGGTGACTCCCCTCTCTACACCCCTATACTTCTGAATCTCACAGCTCTTTTCTCCCCCACTCTAAAGAAGGGCTCTTCTTCTCCCCCAAGACAGAAGTAGAAGAGAGAGTTCCTGGCAGCTTTGCTTTTTGAGGAAGTCACGTCACAGCTGTGCAGCTGATGATGAAATCCACCTCCGGAATTAGCAACAATCCCTCTTTCCACTTTAGAAAACTGATTAGCAAATCCTCCCCGGCTTGTTCTCACTCCCTGGGTCCGGAGCAGGGAGCATCCACCAGCACCCCTGCCTGCCTGATTCTGTGGCCTTCAGAGTGTAACCAGAGCCTCACTCCTCACTCACTCTTTTCTTTAATTCTGACCTGAGATTAGTGAGGCCTGTGCTTTGGAGGTGTGTGTGTGTGTGTGTGTGTGTGTGTGTGTGTGTGTGTGTGTTTCTTTTACAAGGTCTGGCTCTGTCTCCCAGGTTGTAGTGCCGTGGCACGATCATAGCTCACTGCACCTTCGGGGCTTGAGTGATCCTCCCGCCTCAGCCTCCCTAGTAGCTGGACTAGAGACGCACGCCACCATGCTTGGCGAATTTTTAACATTTTTTGTAGAGGCGCGGTCTGACTATGTTTCCCAGGTTGGTTTCAAACACCTAGGCTCAAGTGATCCTCCTGCTTTGGTCTCCCAAAGTGCTAGTATTATATGCTGAAGCCACCATGCCTGGCCTGGTTGTATGTTATTTGTATATTAATAAGGACTTCAGTTCCTGAAACCTAGGATACGACTTACTTGTCCTTGGCCTGTAAGTTCTTAAGTGTTTTTTTTGTTTGTTTGTTTTAAGGCATGGTCTGACTCTGTCACCCAGGCTGGAGTGCAGTGGCATGATCTTGGCTCACTGCAACCTCCATCTCCTGGGTTCAAGTGATTCTCCTGCCTCAGCCTCCTGAGTAGCAGAGACTACAGGTGCATGCTATCACACCTGGCTAATTTTTGTATGTTTTGGTAGAGATGGGGTTTCACCATGTGAGCCAGGCTGGTCTCGAACTCCTGACCTCAAGTGATCCACTCAGCCTCCCAAAGTGCTGGGAATATAGGCGTGAGCCGCTGCACCTGGTTGAACTCCCAAGTTCTTTTTTTTTTCCTATTTATTTATTTATTTATTTTCTTTTTTATTGGAACAGACAAGTCCTGCATTGCTGTTCCATGAACTCCAAGTTCTTATTAGTGAGTGGAAAGGCATGTGAATTATTCTTCCCAGTCCAGGAAGGATATAGCCTGGATTGACGGATCTGGAGTGAGATCTTCATTCACATCCTGGCTCTGCTACAGGCTGGGGTCATCTAGCTAGTCATGCATTACAAGTAGCTCGGCAAATCACTCACCCATTGTAAGTCTCAGTTTCCCCACCTGTTCAGTGCAGTTAGTAGTCTCAGTGTCACTATAAGGGTTAAATGGGGTAATAAATGGGAATGAATCTATTACAGATCAGAAGAGGTTAATTGAATTAGAGCCTGAACCATAGAGAGGTAGAGTCTGTGTTTTATTTTATTTATTTATTTATTTAAGACAGAGTCTTGCTCTGTTACCCAGGCTGGAGAGCAGTGGCGCAATCTCGGCGCACTACAGCCTCCACCTCCCAGGTTGTAGTGATTCTCCTGCCTTAGCCTCCCAAGTAGCTGGGACTACAAATGCGTGCCACTATGCCCGGCTAATTTTTGTGTTTTTGATAGAGATAGGGTTTCATGTTGGCCAGGCTGTTCTCGAACTACTGACCTCAGGTGATCCACTTGCCTTGGCCTCCCAAAGTGCTGGGATTACAGGTGTGAGCTATCACACCCAGCCAGGTCTGTGTTTTAGATTAAGAACTCGAAACCCTAAAAGAGAGTATAGGGAGAAGGAAGTTGAGAAAAGAACTGAGGAGAGAAAATGTGGATGTTTATTCTGCTTCCGTCCTAAACTCCTCATACCTCCCCTCACTTCAACCACCAAGACGTGTGCACACACACACACATGCACATCTACAGCCCAGGTCCTGGTGCCAGCCTTCCCCAAGCAAGCATCAATCAATTCTGTCTCTCTTTTCCCTACAAGATCCTATTAAAAACAAGAAGGGCAAAAGGGCCAGGCACGGTGATTCATACCTGTAATCCCAAAATTTTGCAAGGATGAGGCAAATGGATGGCTTGAGCCCTGGAGTTCAAGACCAGCCTGAGCAACATAGCGAGACCCCCATCTCTATGTATTTTCAAAAAAAAATATTTAAAGAAAAGAAGGGCACAATAGTGACCAAGTACATTTAAGTGTTGATTTCATCTGGGGAGGTCCAAGCACTTTTTATATTTGCATTCATTTATTTATTTATTTTGAGATAGCGTCTCGCTCCATCGCCCAGGCTGCAGTGCAGTGGCACAAATGTAGCTCACTGCCGCCTCAACTTCCCGGGCTCAAGCGATCCTCCCGCCTCAGCCTCCTGTGTAGCTATGAGTATAGGCATGAGCCACCACACCCTAACTTTCTGATGTTTTGTAGAGATAGGGTCTCACCATTGCCCAGGCTGGTCTCAAATTCCTGGGCTGAAGCAGTCCTCCCGCCTTGGCCTCCCAAAGTGCTGTGATTACAAGCATGAGCCACCAAGCCCAGCCTCAAGTGCTTTCCAAGCCAGAAAGGCAATGAAGAGGAGGAGAGGAGTTGCTTTGAGGACAAGGGAGCGGCTCGTGGGAGAACTGGGCTGGAGAAGAGGAGGCGGAGGCTGGCTGAGCTCCTTTCCCTAAGCGGCCCTGCCTGGGTCTGGCGTGCAGCTCCCGGCGTCCTGTGCATTCCTCAAGCCCTGAGCTCTCAGCCCTGACCTCGCTTCCTGTTTCACTGTGAAGAGACGCGACCCGTGAAAACTGGCACTGCCCTCGCCCGCATGTCCGCCTCCGCCTCCGTCTGTGTCTGTCTTGTGGGATCTGGCCCAGCCTGCCCCCCGCTGGGCACCAGGCCCCATCCCTATCCTAGACACTCTCCCTTCCGCGCCTCACGCACATGCAAACGCGCGATCATGCCTCCCGTTGGAAACAAGAAAGCGTTGACCTTACCTCCTCCCAGCGGCTGCCCTCTTTCTCTCTCCCTCTTCACAGCAGAAATCCTGGAGAGCACTCCTTGCCTCCAGCATTCAGCCTTCCCTTTCTCTCCTGGATTTACCATCAGAGAGGGAAATCTCTCTATTTGTTTGTTTGTTTAGTTTTTGAGACAGAGTCTCACTTTATCACCCAGTCTGGAGTGCAGCGGCACAGTCTCGGCTCACTGCAGCCTCCATCTGCTGGGTTGAAGCAGTTCTCCGGCTTCGGCCTCCCAAGTAGCTGGGTGGCATGCTAACCACCACATCTGGCTAATTTTAGTATTTTTAGGAGAGACAGGGTTTCTCCATGTTGGCCAGGCTGGTCTTGAACTGGCCTCAAGCAATCTGCCCACCATGGCCTCCCAAAGTGCTGGGATTACAGGTGTGAGCCCTGCAACAGTGAAGGCGGCGGCGTCTTTGCTGTGGTTCCTGCAGCCATGCTGATCCCCGCAATCTGTTCTCAGCACAGCAGCCAGGGGGATCCTAGTGAATCAGATAGTTTTACTGCTTTGCTCAAAACCTTCCAGCAAAGCTGGGAGCAGTGGCTCACACGTGTAATCCCAGCAATTTGGGAGGCCAAGGCAGGAGGATCACTTGGGGCCAGGAGTTCAAGACCAGCCTGGGCAACATAGCAAGACCCAGTCTTTATCAACTCCCCACCAAAAAAAAAAAAAAAAAAACAGCTTCCAGTGGCCCTGATCTTATGTGGAACAAAGGTTAGTCCTTACCAAGGGCCATGAGGCCCCTAGGGATTTGGCCCCTCCTGCCCCTGACTTCTGGCTCCAGCCACACTTCCCTGTGCCTGCCACCTGGGCTTCTGCTCCTGTGCCTGGAACTCTTCCCCACAGTGTCTGCCAGGCTCACTTCCTCATTCCTTTATTTATTTTTTGAGACAGGGTCTTGCTCTGCTGCCCAGGCTGGAGTGCAGTGACACTATCGTAGCTCACTGCAGCCTCAAACTCCTGGGTTCAGGCAATCCTCCCGCCTCAGCCTCCCCATTAGCTGGGACTATGCCACCAAACCAGACTAATTTTTTTCATTTACAATTTTTTTTATAGAGTTAGGATCTTGCTAAGTCACCCTGGCTGTTCTCAAGCTCCTGGTCTCAAGCAGTCCTGCCTCCTTGGCCTCCCAAAGTGCTGAGATTGTAGATGTGTGCCACCTCATTGGCCTCTCATCACTTTGAAGTCTGTGTCCCTCCCTCTGTCACCTCAGCACAGTCTTCAGTGAGCCTTTGGGAGGTTATGCTGCCTAGAGCACTCCAGCCCTATCCTTGCCATCTTCCATAGCACCTCTCACCATCTGAACTATCATAGGTTCTATTTCTTTGTTTACTGTGTCTGCCTGTCTACCTGCTAAATCATAAGATCCATGAGGGCAGAGATTGTCATTTCTGTTCCTCGCTGTTTTTTGTTTGTTTCCTTGTTTGTTTGTTTGTTTTTGAGACATGATCTCACTCTGCCACCCAAGCTGGAGTGCTGTGGTGCTATCTTGGCTCACTGCAACCTCTATCTTCTAGGCTCAAGCAATTCTCATGCCTCAGCTTCCTGAGTAGCTGGGACTACAGGTGCGCATGACCACATCTGGCTAATTTTTGTGTTTTTAGTAGAGATGGATTTCACCATGTTGGCCAGGCTGGTCCCGAGCTCCTGACCTTAAGTGACCCACCCGCCTTGGCCTCCCAAAGTGCTGTAATTACAGGCATGAGCCATAGTGCTGGCCTTTTTTTTTTTTTTTTTTTTAAAGATAGGTTCTTGCTCTGTTACCCAGGCTGGAGTACAGTGGCAGTCTTGGCTCACTGCAACCCCTGCCTCCTGTGCTCAGATGATCCTCCCACCTCAGCCTCCCAAGTAGCTGGAACTATAGGCATGCACCACCATGCCTGGATAATTTCTTGTATTTTTGTAGAGACAGGGTTTTGCCATGTTGCCCTGGCTGGTCTTGAACTCCTGGGCTCAAGCAATCCATCCACCTTGGCCTCCCAAAGTGCTGGGATTACAGGCATGAGCCACCACACCCTCCCTGTATTTCTAGAGCAGTGCCAGGCATATGATAGGTCTTCCAGAAATATATGCCGAATGAATGAGTGACTATGAAAACAATTCATAGCAGTTGCTCCCTGGGTTTAGGGAAGACCAGAAGAGATTGGGGTGGCCCCTGAGAATCTGTTACCCGTGATCACAGTGAAACAGAAATAGATGACACAGAGCAGGGGTGGGTGTCTTTTAGAAGAAAATAGGTGACCATCTATATTGGGCCAGTTCTATACTTAGCAAGACGACATGGGAGGAGAGCTATTTTTCGGAGCTTTATGTAACAGATGTGATTTTGTATAAATCACACTTCTGTAAACTGAATCCTATCTTAAATGTACTAACGGCAATTGCTATTTAAAGGAATCAGATGCCAATGTCTTCTGTGAAATGAATAATAATCTCCTAATTTGGCCTTAGTGTCAATTCACATTTTCCAGAAAAAAATTTACTTACATCAAAGTATGCTTGTCTGAGCTGAGAAACTGTCTTCATTCTCCCCATTTCCACCGTATTTGTTGTTTCTTCTCTCTTTGCTCTCATTCTTTCTTTTTGTTACTATTTTTCTTTTTTTCTTTTTTTTGAGACAGAGTCTTGCTCTGTTGCCCAGGCTGGAGTGATCTTGGCCCACTGCAACCTCCGCCTTCTGGGCTTAAGCTATCCTCCGGCCTCAACCTCCCAAGTAGCTGGAATTACAGCATTCACACGCCACCACGCCTGGCTAGTTGTTGTATTTTTAGTAGAAATGGGGTTTCGCCAGGTTGGCCAGGCTGGTCTTGGACTCTTGACCTCAAGTGATCCACCCACCTGGGCCTCCCAAAGTGCTGGGATTACAGGCGTGAGCCACTGTGCCTGGCCACTGTTTTTCTTTTAGTTGAATGTTTTTCTGAGACTCTGACATAGATTGTTCTTCTGTAACATCACTAGAATTAACTGCCTTGGGCCCTTCCCAGGCCAAATGAGTCCAATTTGGGGGTAGAGCAAAGGAATCTGGGGGGTTATACAAACTAGGGGTACAGGATTCTCTGATGATATCTGGCCTAGCCAAGTCTGGGAACTACTGACCAAAGGCGTTCTTTCTAGGCACAGTGATTCCTACAGAAATAGAATAAAAGGTAGGATATCAAGGACGTTGGGTGGGAGGCCAAGGTGGGAGGCTCATGTGAGCCCAGGAGGTTGAGACCAGCCTGGCCAACATAGTGAAACCCATCTCTACTAAAAATGCAAAAATTAGCCAGGCATGGTGGTGCATGCCTGTACTCCCAGCTACTTGGGAGGCTGAGGCACAAGAATTGCTTGAGCCTGGGAGGTGGAGGTTGCAGTGAGCTGAGAAAATGCCACTGCACTCCAGCCTGAGCAACCTAGTGAAACCCCATCTCTACAATAACCTTGGGGAATAAAACCACGGATGTTCTCAAGGGAGAGGCGTCAGGTTTTGTAGTTCTGGGACGCAGCTGGGGCTTCTTGACTTATTCACTTGACAGAAAGGTCACTTTTAGAAATTGGGTTCTACAGGAGACCCAGAGCTGGATAAGGGATGACTCCTGTGCTGGGGGACTTCCTGTGAGTCAGGTGTCACCCTGCCTCATGTCTTCAGATCATTGGAGAAAAGTTGCAGTATATTAACAAAAGAGAAGAGACAAAAGTAACCTCACTGTTAGAGAGCTGGGGAAACGGCCGGGCGCGGTGGCTCACACCTGTAATCCCAGCGCTTTGAGAGGCCGAGGCGGGTGGATCATGAGTTCAGGAGTTCAAGACCAGCCTGGCCACCATGGTGAAACCCCGTCTCTACTAAAAATACAAAAGTTAGTTGGGCGTGGTGGTGCGCGCCTGTAATCCTAGCTATTCTGGAGGCTGAGGCAGGAGAATCACTTGAACCCAGGAGGCAGAGGTTGCAGTAAGCCGAGATCATGCCATTGCACTCCAGCCTGGGCAACAGAGCGAGACTCCATCTCAAAAAAAAAGAGAAAAAATAGCTGGAGAAATGGCTGGGTGCAATGGCTCATGCCTGTAATCCCGGCACTTTGGGAGACTGAGATGGGAGGGTCCCCCGGGGTCAGGAGTTCAAGACCAACCTGGCCAACGTGGTGAAATCCCCATCTCTACTGAAAATACAAAAATTAGCCAGGTGTGGTGGCTCATACTTGTAATCCCAGCCCTTTGGGAGTCTGAGGTGGGTGGAACATTTGAGGTCAGGAGTTGGAGACCAGCCTGGGCAATATGGTGAAACCCATTTCTACTAAAAATACAAAATTAGCCAGAGGTGGTGGTGCATGCCTTTAATTCTAGCTACTTGGGAGGCTAAGATGGGAGAATCTCTGGAACCCAGGACGGGGAGGTAGCAGTGAGCTGAGATAGCACCATTGCACTCCAGCCTGGGTGACAGAGTGAAACTCTGTCTCAAGAAAAAAAAAAAAGAAAACTGAGGAAACGAGAGGGTGTTAGAAGGCATGAAGAGAGGAAGTTGGGCAATGCTGGTGGTTTGTAGGGAGGGCATAGCCCAGGGTTTCCCACTCTTGTGACAGGCTGCCTATCCGGAAGGCTTCCCCCGGACGCTCTGGCCAGGGCCATTACAAAAGGCCACTCCAATCTGGCTCCGTGAATAGTGAAGAATCAGGCTATGTCTGGTGGATTTACCCAAGGCTGGGCTTTCTAGGCAGAGACTTGCCCAACCAGTGACAATGCTGAATGGGGAATGAACCCTGTGGGTGCAACACCTGTGAGTGTGACTTTGCAGTTTGGGGAGCTGGGGAAGCGGAACCAAGCCTTCCTCCATGATGAAAGATGCAGCGACCTCACGAGGGAGGAGCCCCTTTCGAAGCCACAGCCCCCTGTGGATGAGAGGACGAGACAAAAGGCAGCTTTTCCTTTTTCCCAAGACCTGGCATCTGAGTCTCTTACCCTGTGCCCTACATCCCAGACTACTTTGAAAGCCTAAGTGGGCACCCCGAGGGTCATCACAGATATTCTCTTATGGAGGGAGGCAGCTGGCATATGGGGAAAAGGAGACCAAGAAACTAAGACTCACACAAGGAACCAGGCTGAGGCCAGGCGCGGTGGGTCACGCCTGTAATCCCAGCACTTTGGGAGGCTGAGGCAGGAGGATGGCTTGAGGTCAGGAGTTCGAGACCAGCCTGGGCAACAGAGGGAGATCCCCACCTCTACAAATAATAAAAAATGAGTGGCCGGGAGCAGTGGCTCATGCCCATAATCCCAGCATTTTGGAGGTGGAGGCGTGTGATCACCTGAGGTCAGGAGTTCAAGACCAGCCTGGCTAACATGGTGAAACCTTGTCTCTACAAAAAAGATTAGCTGGGCATGGTGGCAGGTGCCTGAAATGCCAGCTACTTGGGAGGCTGAGAGGCAGGAGAATCACTTGAACCCAGGAGGCAGAGGTTGCAGTGAGCCGAGATTACGCCACTGCATTCCAACCTGGGTGACAGAGCAAAACTCCATCTCAAAAAAGAAAAAAAAAATTAGCTGGGTGTGATGGCATAAGCCTGTGCTCCCAACTACTCTGGGAGGCTGAGGAGGGAGGATTGCTTGAGCCCAGGAGGTCAAGGCTGCAATGAGCCATGATTATACCACTGTGCTCCAGCCTGGGCAACAGAGCAAGACTTTGTCTTTAAAAAAAGTCATCTAAATGCAGTTACTGTTGTTCCCAGCATTGGTCAGGTCAGTCACTGTGCCTGACATGTGCCTCCCAGGCAAACATGGGGAGGAAGACACAGGCCCGGGGAGCCAGCATGCCTTACCCCAAAGTGACGGGGGCCAGTATCAGCCTCTGTAAACGTGGACATCCACCCTTATAGGCTGCCTTATCTGACCCAGGGGCCAGCAAGCATGTTCTGCAAAGGTCCAGATGGTAAAATGTTTTTGGCTTTGTGGCCTCCTGCTGCTAGTTTCTCCCTCTTCCTCCTCCTCCTCCTCCTCCTCCTCCTCTTCCTCCTCCTCCTCCTCTTCCTCCTCCTCCTCCTCCTCCTCTTCCTCCTCCTCTTCCTCCTCCTCCTCCTCTTCCTTCTCCTCTTTCTCCTCCTCCTCTTCCTCCTCCTCCTCCTCTTTCTCCTCCTCTTCCTCCTCCTCCTCCTCCTACTCCTCTTCCTCCTCCTTCTCCTCCTCTTCCTCCTCCTGCTCTTTCTCCTCTTCTTCCTTCCCACTGTTAAAAAAATTGAAAACCTGGCTTGCGCCTGTAATCCCAGCATTTTGGGAGGCTAAGGCAGGAGGATCAGCTAGAAGCCAGGAGTTCAATACCAGCCTGGGCAACAGAGCGAGACCCCCATCTCTACAAAAAAATCTCTCAATTCCTTGTACTGTGTGTTACCCACGCAAGCCAGAAGGCTTCAGCTCGCTCGGCACCCAGGGCGATCCTGCCATCGCCGAGCTCATCCTGGACTTGGATTGTCTCTTTTGGTGCTTTTTCTGGCTTTTTCAGTTCAAAGATCATTCCAGACAGAAAAGACAGAAGCAAAGTTAGAGTTTATGATCACCCTTGGCTGAAAGCAGCACACTATCCCTCCCTTGTTCCTTTCATGTCTCGTGTAATATGGTAGCCCTTGTGTGTATCCTACACCTGTTCTGGAAGCTTCGTCTCATTGGGGGTTTAGTTTTCTGACACTATTCATTATTGTGTGCCACTCATAGATATAAGTAACTTGTATACCCATAACTGGTCTCTTTCCTTCATAAACTACATTTTCTGTTGCTGTATTTGTTTTTTGTTTTTTTGAGACAGTCTCACTCTGTCACCCAGTCTGGAGTGCAGTGGTGCGATCTCAGCTCACTGCAACCTCTGCCCTCTGGGTTCAAGTGATTCTCCTGCCTCAGCCTCCCAAGCAGCTGGGATGACAGGCACACACCACTACACCTGGCTAATTTTTGTATTTTTAGTAGAGACAGGGTTTTACCATATTGGCCAGGCTGGTCTCAAATCCCTGACCTCAGGTGATCTGCCCGCCTCAGCCTCCCAAAGTGCTGGGATTACAGGTGTGAGCCATTGCACCCAGCTGGTTTTTTTACTGTGTTTGTTTTTGTTTGTTGTTTGTTTTTGTTTGTTGTTTGTTTTGAGATTGAGTCTCGCTGTATCACCCAGGCTGGAGTGCAGTGGCACGATCTCGGCTCACTGCAACCTCCACCTCCTGGGCTCAAGCGATCCTCCACCTCGATCTCTTAAAGTGCTGAGATTACAGGCGTGAGTGTAGTCAGAGGAGAAGGAAGGAAGGGACAGAAAGGAGAAGTACAGTCTTTGACTTTTTGACGACAAGATCTACTTTTTTGTTGCGAAACTAACATGACTGTTTAATTTCAGGGTCTCTATCTATCATCCAGGCTGGAGTGCAGTAGCGCAGTCATAGCTCACTGCAGCCTCCAACTCCTGGGCTCCAGTGATCCTCCTGCCTCAGCCTCTCAAGTAGCCAGCAGTACAGGTACACCACCATACCCAGCTCAATTTTTATTTTTGTAGAGGTGGGGTCTTACCATGTTGCCCAAGCTGGTCTCAAACTCCTGGCCTCAAGTGAGCCTCCTGTCTCGACCTCCCAAAGTGCTGGGATTTCAGACGTGAGCCGCCACATCTGGCCACAGGATCCACTTCCTGTCATCTGTGTGCTCTCTTGCAGCCTCTGGTGTGGTGCCCTGCATCCTGGCAGCTGTGTGCAGGTGCACGGCTGTCCATTACTGTCTATGAAAGGCCCTCTTGTGGTTGTAGGCAGAGAGTCTTACCACCTGTGTGCCAGCCCTGCCTTGTGTATAGTAGGCATTCAGTAAAATCATTTTCTGGGGCTGGGCGCCATGGCTCACCCCTGTAATCTCAGCACTTTGGGAGGCCAAAGCAGGCAGATCACTTGAGGTCAGGAGTTCGAGACCAGCCTGGCCAACATGGTGAAACCCCATCTCTGCTAAAAATACAAAATTAGCCAGGTGTGCTGGTGGATGCCTGTAGTCCCAGCTACTCAGGAGGCTGAAGCGAGGGGATTGCTTGAACCCAGGAGGCGGAGGTTGCAGTGATCCCAGATCACCCCACTGCACTCCAGCCTAGGCAACAGAGGGAGACTCCATCTCAAAAAAAAAGAAAGAAAAATCAGTTTCTCAGTGTTTTTTATCTTTTCTTATTGTGACAAATACACATTATGTGAAATTCACTATTGTAACCAATTAAAGTGTATAAGTAGCATTCGGCACATTTGCTATGTCACGCAACTAATATGACTATTTAATTTCAGAACATTATCATTACCCCAACAGGAAACCCCACACCCATTAAGGAATCACTTCCCAGTCCCTCTCCTACCAGACCCCAGTGGCCACCAGTCAGTTCTCTGTCTCTATGGATCTGCCCATTCTGAACATTTCATGCAAATAGGATCACACATTGTGTCACATTTCATGTCTGGCTTCTTTCATGTAGCATGTTTTTGAGACTTATCTACCTTGTAATTCTGTGTGTGTGTGTGTGTGTGTGTGTGTGGTATACAAACCATAAAATTTACCATTTTAGGGCTCAGCGCATGGCTCACGCCTGTAGTCCCAGAACTTTGGGAGGCTGGGACGGGCAAAGTGCTTGAGCCCAGGAGTTTAAGAGAGTTTAAGACCAGCCTGAGCAACATAGTAAAATCTCATCTCTATAAAAATTAGCTGGGTGTGGTAGTATGTGCTTATAATCCCAGCCACTCGGGAGGCTGAGGCAGGAGGATCACTTGAATCTGGGAGCTGGAGGTTGCAGTGAGCTGAGAGTGCGCCTTTGCACTCCAGCCTGGGTGACAGAGCAAGCCTCCATCTCAAAAAAAAAAGGCCCTGATGTTGGGCAGCAAATTCCAAGTGTTGCAGCTAGAACCAGAGCAGTCTCCGGGAACATGAAGCCTCCCCACGGCGGGGTGCTCTGTTGGCTTTCTGTGCCTCACCTGTCCCTCTGTTCTCCAGGTTCACCTGATCTCCATTTGATTCTATGCTCTCCCTGTCACCCTCGCTCAGGCAGAAGGTCCCAGCTGTTAACCTGAGCTGCTGCCACCTGGACTGCAACCTGCCATGGCTAGCCCCTTCCTTCCTTCCTTCCTTCCTTCCTTCCTTCCTTCCTTCATTCCTTCCCTCCCTCCCTCCCTCCCTCCTTCCTCACCCAGCAGGTTAGAGTGCAGTGGTACGATCATAGCTCACTGCAAACTTAAACTTCTGAGCTCACACCATCCTCCCACCTCAGTGCCCTGAGTAGCTGGGACTACAGGTGCATGCCTCCTCACCCTGCTGATTTTTGTATTTTTAGTAGACAGGGTTTCACCATGTTGGTCAGGCTGGTATCGAACTCCTGACCTCAGATGATCCACCTGCCTCTGCCTCCCACAGTGTTGGGATTACAGGTGTGAGCCACTGTGCCTGGCCCTTTAAAAAAATTTTTTTTTTTTAATTTCTTTTTTTCTTTCCAACCAAGTTGACAGAGAAGGGCTGGCTTTTGTGACCCCTCTCTGTCCCCAGCTGTCTCATACCACCTTCTCCCGTTGCCAGCCTTCTTCCTCCCCAGGTGGAACTGAGGCCTGAGGTCCCCTTTCTGCCCTGTGTCTCAGGATCAGGCATATGGGGTAGATTATTTCACTTTTTATCTTTTTTTAATTTATTTATTTTGTGAGACAGGGTCTTCCTCTGTCACCCAGGCTGGAGTCCAGGGGTCTAATCATACCTCACTGCAGCCTTGAACTCCTGGGTTCAGGCGATCCTCCAGCGTCAGCCTCCCAAGTAGCTATGACTGCAGGCTCCACCAATCCCAGCTGATGTTTTTGCAGGGAAGATTCTTTCTGCCCTGAGTGGGATGAATTTGGCTGGCAGATCCTAGAAGCCATTGCAGAAATGCAGGCTTGGGGTTCTGGCCAAGTCTCAGGTGTTAACTGGCCCACTCCTCTGGTCTGTTTACTGAAAGTTTGCAACACTTGATGCTGGAGGTACTGCCGTTTCCCCGTTCCCGGTCCCCAAGGTGGGAGGCCATCACTGAGGCTGCTGGAGGGGGAGTTGGGGGAGGATGACCTGTGCTTTTCCCTGGGCAAATGCCTCCTTCCCTTCTTGCACTTCTCGTTTCTTTCATCTGCCTTTCTATCTATTTATTTATTTATTATTTTATTTATTTTTTGAGATGGAGTTTCACTCTTCTCGCCCAGGCTGGAGTGCAGTGGTGCAATCCCAGCTCACTGCAACCTCAGCCTCCCGGGTTCAAGTGATTCTCCTGCCTCAGCCTCCCAAGTAGCTGGGATTGCAGGTACCCGCCACCACACCTGACTAATTTTTTTTCTGTATTTTTAGTAGAGACAGGGTTACACTGTGTTGGCCAGGCTGGTCCTGAACTCCTGACCACAGGTGATCCATCTACTTCGGCCTCCCAGAGTGCTTGGATTGTAGGCGTGAGCCACCTCGCTTGGCCTTTATCTTATTTTTTTTGAGACAGAGTTTCTCTCTTGTCGCCCAGGCTAGAGTGCAGTGGCGTGATCTCGGTTCACTGCAATCTCTACCTCCAGGGTTCAAGCAATTCTCCTGCCTCAGCCTCCTGAGTAGCTGGAATTGCAGGTGTGCGCCACCATGCCTGGCTCATTTTGTATTTTTAGTAGAGATGGGGTTTCATTGTGTCGGCCAGGCTGGTCTCGAGCTCCTGACTTCGGGTGATCCGCCCGCCTCAGCCTCCCAGAGTGCTGGGATGACAGGCATGCGCCACGCGCCCAGCTCCTCTGCCTGTCTTCTGTCATTCTCCTTCCCCATCTGGGCTGCCTTTTCTCAGGTTGTCCTTCCCTGGCCCCTTGCCTGGGGACCTGCCACCCCCACCTGGGGCACATCCCTGTGCCAGCTCCTGCCATGGGACCTTTGCGAGCCAGCCTGGCCTTGGCAGCCTCAGAGTTGGACTCCTGCCAATAGCTGTGTGGTGTGACCGGACAGTGCCCAGCTGGCCCCACAGGCCAGGCCCAGCCCCACTCCCCGCACAAGCAGGGCCAGAGGGTTTCCCATTGGCCACTGCCTGGCTGGGCTGTCCTAGGCGAGCGGAGGACGGGGAGTGCTGGGAGGGAGGAGGAGAGGCTGGGAGAAAGGCGCCCTTCCTGCAGTGCCTGCTGGTAATTGGCTCTCCGGAACCAGCCTGGGACACGAGGCCCTGCTGGGTCAGGAAGTGGTGGACAATGCCGCCCTTTCAGGGGAGACACGGCTTGGTCTTAGGTCCTATGTGACTCCAGGGAAGTCCGGAGAACAGCCTGTTCTCAGAGGATGTTCCCTAACCCAGAGCCCCCTCCAGAGGTGAGACGCTGAGCCCCGCACTGCCCACCTTTGGTGCTGGGAGGGGCCGCCAGGCATTGGGCTGTGGATGGGCCGGGGACAGTAGGGAAACAAACGATGTCCTTTCAGAGAGTCTGGGGCGGGGAGAAGGGAGTAGATTTTCTCTTTTTTTTTTCCTTCTTTTGCCCCGAAAGACACAGCTGGCAAATTGGAGGGAGTCGATTTTCTCAAGAGACTGAATCACACACCTTGGACTTTTTCTTGCGATAGAGTCTTTGTCACCCAAGCTGGAGTGCAGTGGTGCCATCTCAGCTCACTGCAGCCTCCGCCTCCCTGCTTCAAGTGATTTTCCTGCCTCAGCCTACCAAGTAGCTGGGATTACAGGTGCACACCACCATGTGTGGCCACTTTTTGTATTTTTGGTAGAGATGGGGTTTCGCCATGTTGGTCAGGCTGGTCTTGAACTCCAGACCTCAAGTAATCTACCTACCTCAGCCTTCCAAAGTGCTGGGATTACAGACCTGAGCCACCGCACCTGGCCTACCTGGGACTCTTTCTAAAAAATTTTTATTGGCCAGGCGCGGTGGCTCATGCCTGTAATCCCAGCACTTTGGGAAGTTGAGGCGGGTGGATCACTTGAGGCCAGGAGTTCAAGACCAGCCTGGCCAACATGGTAAAACCCTGTCTCTACTAAAAAGAAATATAAAAATTAGCTGGATGTGGTGGCAGGCATCTGTAATCCCAGCTACTCGGGAGGCTAAAGTAGAAGAATCATTTGAACCTGGGAGACAGAGGTTTCAGTGAGCTCAACTCACACCACTGCACTCCAGCCTGGGTGACAGAGTGAGACTCCATGTCCAAAAAATAAATAAATTTTTTTATAGTGATGGGATCTTACCATGTTGTCCAGGCTGATCTCAAACTCCTGGGCTCAACAGATCGTCCTGCCTCGGCCCCTCAAAGTGCTGGGATCACAGGCATGAGCCACCATGCCCAGCCTCTACCTGGTGCGCTTTAGATGGGGGAGTGCCAGGAAGCAGCCACTCCTGATGATTTATGGACTTATGAGCTGCCTTTGAAACTGTGGGCCTACGGGGAAGGAGAAGGCAGGGTCCCTGCCCTTGGGATTCTAGTCTGGGTAGAGAGGGAAGGTAATACTCAGTGTCAAACGTATTGAGAGAAATAGGAATTCAAAAAAGAAAAGAAAGTCCAGGTGTAGTGGCTCACAACGGTTATCTCAGCGCTTCGGGAGGCTGTGGGGGAAGGGTCACTTGAGCCTAGGAGTTCAAGACCAGCCTGGACAGCATAGGGAGACTCCATCTCTACAGAATATACAAAAAATTAGCTGGGTGTGGTGGCACATGTCTGTAAGTCGCAGCTACTCAGGAGACTGAGGCTGGAGGATCACTTGAGCCCAGGAGTTCAAGGCTGGAGTGAGCTATGATCACATCACTACACTCCAGCCTGGGTGACAGAACTGTCTCTTAAAAAAAAAAAAAGGCTGGGCACGGTGGCTCACACCTGTAATCCCAGCACTTTGGGAGACCGACGCAGGTGGATTACCTGAGGTCAGGAGTTCAAGACCAGCCTGGCCAACATGGTGAAACTTTGTCTCTACTAAGAATCCAAAA
This sequence comes from Cheracebus regulus, assembly GCA_963574635.1. NCBI lineage: Eukaryota > Metazoa > Chordata > Mammalia > Primates > Pitheciidae > Cheracebus > Cheracebus regulus. Next base: position 36,471 of record CAUYQU010085920.1, on the reverse strand, counting down.
ATTAGCCAGGCGTGGTGGTGTGGGCCTGTAATCCCAGCTACTCCAGAGAATCGCTTGAATCCAGGAGGCATAGGTTGCAATGAAACGAGATCGCACCACTGCACTCCAGCCTAGGTGACAGAGCGAGACTCTGTCTCAAAAAATAGAAGGGAAGGAAGGAAGGAAGGGGAAGGAAGGAAGGAAGGAAGGAAGGAAGGAAGGAAGGAAGGAAGGAAGGAAGGAAGGAAGGTGAGAAAAATGCATTGTTGGTCTGAGTAGCTTGGTAAGTCTTTTAAAAAGGTGCCATTGTGTGTGAGCTTGAAGGAGGTCAGGGTTTGGAAAGTAGAAAGAAGAGGGCGTGTGTACAATGGAGGGTGGGGTGGAGAGGTGGTACAAAGTGTTCGTAAGTCACAGGAAACTGTTCATAGCAGGGAACCTCCGCCCTGGAAACCTCTCAGTATCTGACATTCCCCGGCCCCCTGGAGGACCCACAGTTAGCCTTAGAACCCAGAATGAGCCCCAGGAAGCCTTGCCACAGGCTAGGCAATGGGCCCCAAAGCGTGGGGTGGACTCTGCCTCATGGGTACAGCTACTAGGATGAAGTGTTGGTCAGGGAACCTGGGCATGATGGTGACAGCCTGAGAGCTCTTTTGAGCCCCCCAGAGCTGCAGGAGAAGGGTCTGGGACAGTCCTGGCAAGCTCAGGCAGCACTTACAGACGCCACGTAGCTGCTGGTTTAGGAAGAAACTTCTTACCGCAGCCGCTGCTAGACTAGGCTCTTTTCAGTTGCACTGTAGTTATACTGGGAGGCAGTGACTCCCAGGGTGTTCTCCACTTTCCTTAGCGCACTGTAGAAGTGACTCAGGAGGACGGAGGGTCATTTGTGTCAGCTTTCTCCCCTGCTCAAGAGCCCTCTGTGGATCCCCAGTACCCATCAGATCACAGTTCCTCGGCCTGATGTCCAGAGCCCTTCATCATCCGATAGGCCTTTTCAGAGTCTAAAAATGGGAAGAGACCTAGAAGTCATCTAATGTATTCTGAGCCTGTCCGTCTTTTCCACAATAAGCCAGGGTAGAAGTTGCCTCTTCTCTGCATGTGTGTTTCTAATAATGAGGAATTCTCTTTCATGAGACAGCTTTAATAAAGCTCATCCAGAAACTGCCTCTCTGGACTTCTACCCATTGGCCTAGGTTCAAGCCTCTGGAGTTTTTCCTGCTTCCAGATGATCATGCTTCAGAATATTGATATTCCTCTAAATTTTCTTCAGATCTTAAGTCCATTTCAATCCAGGTCACTCCCTTTGGAAATGGTCCAGCTTGTTAGTTTCCTTCATAATGTAGAAAGCCTGAAACTGAATAGTGTTTCACGCATGGCCTGATATGTGTAGAGAACTGGAACCATACCCTCCCTCATTCTGAACACTATACTCCTTTTAATGCATCCAGAGAGATCAGACTTGCATGTTCATCAACCATATCAAAATCTTGCTAATATTAAGTTAGCAGCCAAATGAAACACCTTAATTCTTTTCACAAGCACTGCTCCTGTGCCTGTGAGTTGAGGCCTAAGCATGGAAAATTTCCTTTAAACCTACTGGATTTCATCTTGTGAAGTTTAACCCATTTTTCCAGTCTGTAGATTCTGATTGTGTCTCTGTGGTGTAGACAGCCTTGTCTAGTGCCGAGGTTGTGATCCTGAGCCTGAGTGGTACGGTCACTGCCAAGTCTGAAACCCCACCCTATACTTGCTGATGGAGCGAGCCTGGATAGTTTACTTAGCAGTTCTTTTTTTTATTTGTATTCATTTGTTTTAGAGACATGGTCTCACTCTAGCCCCCGGGCTGGAGTGCAGTGGTGTGATTATGGCTCACTGCAGCCTCAACTCCTGTGCTCAAGTGAGCCTCTTGCCTCAGCCTCCCAAGTAGCTGGGACTATGGGCATGAGCCACTGCACTTGGCTAATTTAATTTTTTTTTTAAGGCTGGGCGCAGTGGCTCATGTCTATAATCCCAGCACTTTTGGAGGCCAAAGTGGGTGGATCGTTTGAGGTCAGGAGTTTGAGACCAGCCTGGCCAACATGGCGAAACCCTGCCTCTACCAAAAATACAAAAATTAGGCTGGGTGGGGTGGCTCATGCCTGTAATCCCAGCACTTTGGGAGGCTGAGGTGAGTAGATCACGAGGTCAGGAGAAGGAGACCATCCTGGCTAACACAGTGAAACTCCATCTAAAACAAAAATAGAAAAAGTTAGGTGGGCGTGGTGGTGTGTGCCTGTAGTACCAGCTACTTGGGAGGCTGAGGCAGAAGAGTCACTTGAACCCGGGAGGCAGAGGTTGCAGCGAGCTGACATCGAACGACTGCACTCCAGCCTGGGCAACAAAACAATACTCTCTCTCAAAAAGAAAAAAAAAATTTAGCTGGGCATGGTGGTGGGCACCTATGGTCCCAGCTACTCAGGAGGCTGAGGTAGGAGAATCGCTTGAACCCAGGAGGTAGAGGTTGCAATGACCCGAGATTGCACCACTGCACTCCAGCCTGGGCAGCAGAGCAAAACTCTGTCTCAAAAAAAAATTTTTTTTTTTTTTTTTTTGTAGAGATGGTGTCTTACTATGTTGCTCCAGCTGTTCTCAAACTCCTGACCTCAAGTAATCCTCCCACGTAAGCCTCCAAAGTACTGGGATTACAGGTGTGGACCACCACACCTGGCTATTTAAAAAAATTTTTCGTAGAGATGGGGGTCTTGCTGTATTGCCCAGGCTGGTCTCAAACTCCTAGCCTCAAGCAATCCTCCAGCCTCAACCTCCCAAAGTGCTGGGATTACAGGCATGAGCCGCCCCACCCAGGTTTATTTAGCCTTTCTAAGCCTAAGAGCTCTTAGGTACCTTGGTTTCTTCATCTGCAGAATGGAGCTGATTAATGCTAATACACACCTACTGATAGGTTGCAGAGTTGTAAGACTTTACATAAAATAATTCATACAAAGGGCCCTGGCCTAAGCAGTCATTAGCGGCCATCAACTTGATGATTATCACCAGTGTTAATCGCTAGTTCACTTTCTCATTCTTTTAAAAATGGCTCTTTCTTATCCAAGAGCCATCTGGCCTCACTGTTCCTTCAGGTCCTTTTCTTTCAATGTCTCCCCAGCCTGTGGCCCCTGCTGTTACCCTCCCCCTGTCTAGGTCCAGAGCCTCTGCATCATCTATTTTTTTGGAGACAGAGTCTTACTCTGTTGTCCAGGCTGGAGTGCAATGACAGGATCTCGGCTCACTGCAACCTCCACCTCCTGGGTTCAAGCGATTCTCCTGCCTCAGCCTCCCAAGTAGCTGGGATTACAGGCATGCATCAGCACACCTGGCTAATTTTTGTATTTTAGTAGAGATGGGGTTTCACCATGTTGGCCAGGCTGGTCTAAAACTCCTGGCCTCAGGTGATCTGCCCACCTCGGCCTCCCACAGTCTCTGTATCATCTTGGAGGCACCATGGATGCATTCCTCTGTGGTCTCCCCATAACCCAGAGCTCTTATCTGCCAGTCCTACTAAAATTCATTGTACAGCCCACCTTGTATTGGGTCATTTCCATTTTCACATCTTTCATTTTGGTTCCATTTTTCCTGTACTTCTATGCTATTAAGTAGCTTCTGGCTGGGCACAGTGGCTCACACCTATAATCCCAGCACTTTAGGAGCCTGAAGCAGGAGGATTGCTTGAGGCTGGGGGTTCAAGACCAGCCTGGGCAACATAGTGAGACCCCATCTCTACTAAAACAAACAAACAAACAAACAAACAGCCAGGCATAGTGCTATGTGCCTGTGGTCCCAGCTACTCAGGAGGCTGAGGTGGGAGGATTGCTTGAGCCCAGGAGGTTGAGTCTGCAGTGAGCTATGATTGCACCACTGCACTCCAGCCTGGGTGACAGAGCACGACCCTGTCTCCAAATAATAATAATAAATTAAATAAAAATGCGGCCTGGCATGGTGGCTCACGCCTTTAACCCCAACACTTTGGGAGGCTGAGGCAGGTGGATCACCTCAGGTCAGGAGTTTGAGACCAGCCTGGCCAACATGGCAAAACCTCATCTCTACTAAAAATACAAAAATTAGCCAGGTGTGGTAGCATGCACCTGTAATCCCAGCTACTCAGGAGGCTGAGGCAGGAGAATCGCTTGAACCCAGGAAGTGGAGGTTGCAGTGAGCCAAGATCGCGCTATTGCACTCCAGCTTGGGCAACAGAGCAAGACTCCTCCCTGAATTATCACCTCCAGGCTCCATCCAGCCCCACTCCAGCTGCTGCTGCTGCTGGCGCATTCTCCTCCGCCTGCTGTCATCACTTCTTGCCACTCAGAAGCCCACTGGCCTCCCATACGCAGCCTCACCTGCTTTCTGGCTTCTGCCCCATCCCCTGCCCTGCCCCTCAGGTTGCTCCATGCCTTTCCACTTTGGTGTCTTTACTTGTGGCACTTCCTCTGCCTGGAAGCCCTGTTGTCTATGTCCAGAACCCCGGCCCCAGTCCCCTGCAAGTCTGAGCCCCTTCACAGTACATAGCAGGTGGTCGTTCAGGGCTTGGAACCAAAGAGTATGACCTTGGGCAAGTTTCTCCACCTTTCTGAACAACAGCCCCAAGCACCCCCAGCGTTTCTATGAGACATCCATGAGAGAAGTGGGTAAATGGCAGGGCATAGCACCTGAACAGTCAGCCCTCCCTTCCCTTTAAGAAGTTGCTGGAAACAGATGCTCGGTGCCACAAAGAAAAATTAGCACTGAGACAGAGGATCTCTCGGCAAGCAATTTTTACTTTTTTACTTCTTGCACTGCAGGAAGGGTACCCTTGCTAGCCGTCTTGCCACAAGAATACAACGAGCAAAGGAAAAGCAGGCTTATTTATCCCTTAGGCATTTGGGTCGTCCTTACTGCTATGTCTGATCTCCCTTGGCTGGAGCCAGACCTCACAATCTAAACGAAAACCTGATTGGCTCACAATTTAAAACTTTTCTAAACAGGTAAAAGCAGTGGAGAGCTGGGACTTGCCTGTGAGCACGTCCAGCACAGATATATTGGTTAAAGTACAAGGACGTAGAATGTACTACGTGCCTGTAAGCATGCCATGTCTCACAGCTACATAGGATAGGGCTTAGCAAAGAGTTATTAGCACAAGTATGATTTATTCTTTAACAAGAAGGAAACTTGGAGGGGGAACTTTTTTACTTCTCGCAGAAGTCTTCCTTGAGCAGTGTCTCAGTTTAAAAGGTTTCTCTCTCCTTTCAACACTTATAGCACAGAACTTTCCTGATTTCAGCTATACACCCACACTCAGAGAATCAGTAGTTACAAACTCATGGTATATTATTTTATGTGGCTTAACAGAATTTTAAGGATTTTTTAAATTTGTTACTTTAAGATTTTTTTGTGAGCAAAGTTTGTAATGACCACAAGCTTGAGCAATTGGTCAGGCACTGGGAACAGATATTTTTAGAGTAAATCTAAGTCCCACCCATCATGGGTCCTTTCTGGAGGCCCTGAAGCAGTTTCTAGCATTTTCCTTTCCCTCCCTTCCTTCCTTCTTTCCTCCCTCCCTCCCTTCTTCCCTCCTTCCCTCCCCTCACCTCCCCCTCCCTCCCCTCACCTCCCCCTCCCTCCCTCCCTTCTTTCCTTCCTCCCTCCCTCCCTCCCCTCCCCTCACCTCCCCCTCCCTCCCTCCCTTCCTTCCTTCCTCCTCCCTTCCTTCTTGCCTTCCTTCTTGTCTAAGACAAGGTCTTGCTCTATCGCTCAGACTAGAGTGTAGTGGTACAATCTCAGCCTCTAACTCCTGGATCACTCAAGTGATCCTCCCACCTCAGTCTCCAGAGTATCTGGGAATACAGGTGCATGCCACCATACCCAGCTAATTTTTTGTAGAGATGAGGTCTCACTGTGTTGCCCAGGCTGGTCTTGAACTCCTGGCCTCAAGTGATCTTTCCGCCTGAGCCTCCTAAGGTGCTGGGATTACAGGGATGAGCCACCACATCCAGCCCCACTTCCAGCATTTCCCACTACCTGCTTTGCTCCTCTTCCTCACAGCCCATATTCCTTACAGGCCCTCCCAAACACCCTGGAAATTGCCCACATCCAGGTCAGCATCTGGCAGACTTGGGTTTCTTCTCCTCCTTGTGTTTATGTGCCTCATCAGTCCTTTCTGACTGCAGACAACCTTTATGGGCTCCGGAAGTATGGAGACTTTGCCCAGGGCTCTGTCTGCAGCCAGAATTTTGCCATTGTCATGGTGCCAGGGGAAGAACGTGGTTGAAGTGGCTGTAATGCACTGGAGGAAATGTGCAGAGAAGAGAGTACTTGGGATAGTTCTGTTAGCAGAAGCTGAGGACCACGGCCCAGGGAAGGACGTGTTAAGAAGAAGCTGTAAGCACTGTGTCTCCATGGGAGAACAGCACTGCTTCGTGCAGAAGTTTGGGGAATGAACTCTTCACTTCTTTCTTGCATCTTTTTTTGTTTTCTTGGAGACAGGGTTTTGCTCTGTCGCCCAGGCTGGAGTGCAGTGGTGCTATCACTGCAACCTCTGCCTGCTGGGCTCAAGCGATCCTCCCACCTCAACCTCCCTGGTAGCTGGGACCACAGGTGTGCGCCACCACACCTGGCTAATTTTTGTATTTCTTAGTAGAAACACTATACTTCAGTCTGTGTTGGCCACGCTGATCTCGAACCCCTAGCCTCAAGTGATCCATCCGCCTCCGCCTCTCAAAGTGCTGCAATTACAGGCACGAGCCACTGCACCCAGCCGGGAAGGATCCTTCCTAGCTTCCCGTGGCCACTGGTTGCCCTTGGCATTTCTTGGCTGGTAGTCGCATCACTCTTCTCTGCCTCTTTTCACGCTGCATCCTCCCTGCGTGTCTCTGGGTCCCTACATCTTCTCCGAGGATCACCAGTCATATTACATTCCCTAATATGACCCTACTCTGGTATGACCTCATCTTAACTAATTACGTCTGCAAATGCCCTGTTTGCAAATAAGATCATATTCATAGTTACAGGGGAAGGGGTTGGACTGGATTATATCTTTTTGTGGGAAGAGGGTACACAATTCAACTCACAACAGAGGTTATACTGTTTAAGTCAAGTCTGGTAGGGAGAAGAGAACATATAAGGAGACGTGGACTTAAGAACATATCCGAAAATTTTAGAAACCAGCAGCTGGGTGTGGTGGTGTGTCGCTGTAGTTCCAGCTACTTGAGAGGCTGAGGCAGAAAGATTGCTGGAACCCAGGAGCTCAAGTCCAGCCTAGACAACATAGCGAGACCCTATATCTTAAAAAAAAAAAAAAAAAAAAAAGCTGGCAGCACTTTGGGAGGCTAAGGCGAGCATATCACCTGGGGTCAAGGGTTCGAGATCAGCCTGGCCAACATGGTGAAACCCCATCACTACTAAAAACACAAAAATTCGGCCAGGTGGGCTGGCTCACACCTGTAACCCCAGCACTTTGGGAGGCTGAGGCAGGAGGATCACTTGAGGTCAGGAATTGTAATAAGCTTTGTTTCTTTCTTTTCTTTCTTGAGAGGGAGTCTTGCTCTCTTGCCCAGGCTGGAGTGCAGTGATGGGATCTGGGTTCACTGCAACCTCTGCCTCCCAGGTTCAAGCGATTCTCCTACCTCAGCCTCCCAAGTAGCGAGTAGCTGGGATTACAGGCGCCTGCCACCACGCCCAGCTAATTTTTGTGTTTTTGCTTTTCTTTTTCTCCAAGGTTGAAAATAAGGAATAATTTTTGTATATTAGTAGAGACGGGGTTTCACCATGTTGGCCAGGTTGGTCTCGAACTCCTGACCTGTGGTGATCCACCCACCTCGGCCTCCCAAAGTGCTTTATTTTCAAAACCAAGTGTCAGTCTGGTCTGGTTTTGGCTTGTAACTGTAGTTTGCTGATCTGTGGGTCTATACTATCAACCACAAAACTTTATTCTCCGGATTATTTGAAGTAAATCTTAGACATTATATCATCTTGCCAGTAAATATTTCAGTATGAACCTTTTTTTAAAAAACCTCTTTAAAAATTAAACCATAACATATTTATGACACCTAAAATTTTAAAGATAATTCCTGGCTGGGCACAATGGCTCATGCCGGTAATCCCAGTGCTTTGGGAGGCTGAGGTGGGAGGATCACTCGAGGCCAGGAGTTTGATACTAGCCTGGGCAACATAGTGAGACCTTGTCTCTACTAAAAATAAAGAAAGTAACTGAGCATGGTGGTGATACTCAGGAGGCTGCGGCAGGAGGATCGCTAGAGCCCAGGAGTTGGAGGCTGCGGTGAGCCGTGATTGTGCCACCACACTCCAGCTTGGGGGAGAGGACACGATCCTATCTCTGGAAAAAAAAAACGGTTTTGCACCCCATTTACAGAGTTTTCCAGGAGATACATTTAAGTAAGGAAAGCAAGGTGTAGAGAAATCTGTATATGACAATCTAATTTTTGTAACCTCTTCAATATGTAGGTATTTATTTGTATGTGTGGATATACGTATGTGACACATAACAGGTTTTAAACATGGGTCAGGGATAGAATGATATCAAAACAGAAAAAGGAGAAAACCTGTACTTTAGAAAACAGCCAACATGGAATAATCACATTTCTGTGTTTGTGCAAATGGTACTCCTATGTATATGTGCTTTGCAAAATTAGAAAGAGTTATGATTTAGCTGGGCGCAGTGGCTCACTCCTGTAATCCCAGCACTTTGGGAGGCAGAGGCGGGAGGATTGCTTGAGGTCAGGAGTTTGAGACCAGCCTGGTCAACATAGTGAAACCCAGTCTGTACTAAAAATACGCATATTACTTGGGCGTGGTAGTGCACGCCTGTAATCCCAGCTACTCGGGAGGCTGAGGCAAGAGAATCACTGTAACACGGGAGGCAGGGGTTGCAGTGAGCTGCAATTGCACTCCAGCCTGGGTGACAAAGCAAGACTCTGTGTAAAAAAAAAAAAGCCTTTAATTCCAGCACTTTAGGGTGGGCAGATCACCAGAGGTCAGGATTTCGAGACCAGCTGGCCAACTAACATGGTGAAACCCCGTCTCTACTAAAAATACAAAAATTAGCCAGGCATGGTAGCATGCACCTGTAATCTCAGCTATTTGGGAGGCTGAGGCAGGAGAATTGCTTGAACCCAGGGGGCAAAGGTTGCAGTGAGCCGAGATCACGTCACTGCACTCCAGTCTGGGCGACAGAGCAAGACTCCTCAAAAAAAAAAGTTACTTTAAAAAGGATTGAGAGGGAATGTTTGATGTCCTTTGATGTCGTTAAGGAAGTACAAGGGAATTTGCTTAGGAGTTGGAAAATGCCCAAGAGTGTGGGAAAACAAAGACTTGGTGGCCATGCCAGTGCTGGCCAGCTGGGGAAGGCTCTGTGGAAGGGTTAGAGGGGAGAGACAGGCAGCTGGGGGGTCCTGGGCCACGGTTGTTCCTTGGTTGCTCTCTGATCTCTGCGCCTCTTCCTCTCGCTCCCGGGAGAACCAATGTTTCCCTGGGGGCTGAAAAGCATCTCTTTGTGCGGGCTTTAATTGCCATGTGTTGTGCCAAGGGAGTGAGTGGCAGGCGGGAGCAGCAGCTGGGCAGAGCCAATGCCAGGCAGCGGTGCCCACTCCCTCAGGACAGTGCGGCCAGCTGGCTCCCGGGAGTGCTGCCCACCTCTGCCCCCAGCTGGGCGCCTGCAGAGGGACCGACCACCCGTGGGGCAGGGGGAGGATCGCTGGAGGAGGAGAAAGGGGCGGGCAACTGGGAGGGTCTCAGCTACTCTCAGAGGCATATTCATCTCATCCTCCTTCCCCTCCCCCCTTCTTGTTTTTCAGACTGTCAGCATCAATAAGGCCATTAATACGCAGGAAGTGGCTGTAAAGGAAAAACACGCCAGAAATATCCTTTTGGATGTTGCTTGGAAGACCGACCATAAGGGAGGTTAAATTGTGGGGACCAAGGTCAGGGCCAGGCTCCCTTGCTCAGCTCCAGAAAGGCGCAGGCCAGGCCCCTGCAGCTTCTGATAACGGCAGCTTCCCAGAGAGCACAGACCTTCAAGGTGCCAGAGACCAAAGAGGTCGTGGATCCCAGGCCTTTCAACTTACCAAAGATCCTGCTCCTCTCCTTGAGGACTTAAGCATTCTTTGTTTTCTGTTTCCAAATGGTGTCTTGCTGTGTTGCCCAGGCTTGAGTGCAGTGGCTCAATCATAGCTCACTGCAGCCTCCAACTCCTAGGTTCACGAAGTCCTCTCGTCTCAGCCTCCCAAGTAGCTGGGACCACAGGTGTGCACCACTACACCTGGCTAATTTATTTTCTGTTTTGTAGAGACGGGGTATTGCTCATCGCCCAAGCTGGTCTCAAGCCCCTGGCCTCAAGCAATCCTCCCTCCTCTGTGATCCCAAAGTGCTGGAATTACAGGGGAGAGCCACCGCATCGGGCCAACTCAAGCTTTGGAGAATGTCGAAGTCACTCGAAAGTCACTTTCCTCTGACAGATCTCCTGAGGGTCAAGAGGGATTTTCACCTGCTGTCAAAGCCCTCCAGGTCCTCTTTGCCCACAGAGACGATCAATAATCATCTCCTTTTCTAAGCATGAAAGCAGAAAAAAAGAAAGAAAGAAAGAAAAAGAGTATATTTTTTCTTTTTTGAGATAGTCACTCTGTTTCCCAGGCCGGAGGGGAGTGGCATGTTCTTGGCTCACTGCCACCTCCGCCTCCTGGATTCAAGCGATTCTTATGCCTCAGCCTCCTGAGTAGCTGGGATTACAGGTGTGTGCCACCACACCCAGCTAATTTTGTAATTGTAGTAGGGATGGGGTTTTGCCCTGTTGGCCAGGCTGGTCTTGAAAGCCTGGCCTCAGCCTCCTAAAATGCTGAGATTGCAGGCATGAGTCACCATGCCCGACTGAAAAAAGAAAGTCTTAGCTTCAGTGGTTGGTTGACCTTAAACCGGGGCAGAGGCTCTACCTTCGTGAACAGGTTCGATCTATGCCAGAGGAGAGACGACAAGAGCCTTGAAGTGGATTAGGGAACAGGTGACTTGAAAGCCCTCTGGTAAACCTGCCACACATAGGAGCAGCCTGTGGCTTTGTAGAAAGGTGCAGGACCATACTGGCTGGTGAATCCCTAGGGCTCTGCCTTTGAGTGGCAGAAGCCTGGAGCTGGAGAGCTTAATCCCCAAGGGCTGAAGGAGAGAGGCTGCCAGGCGGGTGGCTAAGCTTTTAACTCTCTGTGTGCTGGGCCAGAGCAAGGTGGAGTTCCGGGCAAGCAGAGTCTGGACTTTTTTTTTTTGAGACAGTCTTGCTCTGTCGCCCAGGCTGTAATGCACTGGCTCCATCCCCACTCACTGCAATCTCTGCCTCCCGAGTTCAAGCAATTCTTCTGCCTCCGCCTCTTGAGTAGCTGGGACTACAGGCGCTCTACCACGCCCAGCTAATTTTTGTGTTTTTTAGTAGAGACGGGGTTTCATCATGTTAGCCAGGACGGTCTTGATCTCTTGACTTCGTGGTCCGCCCGCCTCGGCCTCCCAAAGTGCTGGGATTCCAGGAGTACGCCACCGTGCCCAGCTCTTTTCTTGTTGTTGTTGTTGTTGAGACGGAGTCTTACTCTGTAGCCCAGGCTGGAATGCAGTGGCGCGATCTCGGCTCACTACAACCTCTGCCTCCCCGGCTCAAGAGATCCACCTGCCTCAACCTCCCAAGTAGCTGGGACCACAGGTGTGTCTCACTACCCCTGGCTAATTTTTCCATGTTGCTCAGGCTGTTCTCAAACTCCAGAGCTCAAGCTATCCTCCTTCTTGACCTCCCAAAGTGCTGGAATTATAGGCATGAGCCACCGCACCCAGCTTCAGAGGCTGGACTTGTGTCTGCAGTGGGAAGCTCGTCCTTGCCTGGGCTCTTGGTGGCTGTGCCGCAGCAAGGCAGGCCAGAGCAGTGTGTCCCAAAGCCATCAGGACAGAGCAGCTTGTCCCAAACCCATGGAGGCGACCGACCCTCCAGGTTAGATAGCCAGAGAAGCCCAACATTGCTTAGTGTGGAGTGTGAACTGTTTGCTAGAGGGAAAGCAGCTTGCCTTTAGTAGGAAGATGCTTTGTCTGGATTTAGGATGGGGGCTGCGGAACCTCTCTAGGCTAATCAGAAGTCCAGCCCTCCAGCGAGCCTAGCTGCATCTTGCTCTTTTTTCCCCCAGAAAGACACAGGCCCCTTGCTTTCTTCTATCACATTTGGTACCCTTGTGATGATTCAAACCAAACCAAGAAAAGCCTTGATTTTAAATGGCTCAGTTGATTTTCTCAGAGGAAATGACGCAGCCTTGACTTACTTACTAATAATTTGTGATCAGTCTGATATATGAGTGAGGGGCTAGGCGTGGTGGCTCAGGCCTGTAATCTCAGCACTCTGGGAGGCCGAGGTGGGTGGATCACAAGGTCAGGAGTTCAAGACCAGCCTGGCCAACATGGTGAAACCCCATCTCTACTAAAAATACAAAAAATTAGCTGGGCATGGTGGCACATGCCTGTCATCCCAGCTACTCAGGAGGCTGAGGCAGGAGAATTGCTTGAACACAGGAGGCAGAGGTTACAGTGAGCCGAGATCATGTCACTGGACTCCAGCTTAGGCAAGAGAGCGAGACTCCGTCTTAAAAAAAAAAAAAAAAAAGATATGGGTAAGGGAGAGACAGTTATCATTGGGCAGCATGCTCTTCAGGACAAGACATGGGTGCAGAGAGGCCAGGCCTGCAGCAGAAAGGTCAGGTCACACACTGCCAGGGAGGCTTCCTGGGAGGAGGGAAGGGATCCTGCAAGAAGATCTGAAATCCTGCCTCTGGAACTCTCGGGCTCACTCTGGGACCTTGAGTGGGGCCTCCATGAGCCTTACGTCACTTTCTGTTCGATCAAAGAGTTGGACAAAGAAGGTTTCAGGCCGGGTGTTGTGGTTCACGCCTGTAATCCCAGCACTTTGGAAGGCGGAGGCAAGTGGATTACCTGAGGTCAGGAGTTCAAGACCAGCCTGGCCAACATGGTGAAACCCCGTCCTACTAAAAATTCAAAAATTAGCTGGGCATGGTGGTGGGCACCTGTAGTCCCAGCTACTCGGGAGGGTGAGGCAGGAAAATTGCTTGAACCCGTGAGGCAGAGGTTGCAGTGAGCTGAGATGGTGCCATTGCACTCCAGCCTGGGCAACAAGAGCGAAATTCAGTCTCAAAAAAAAAAAAAAGATTTCAAAGATTTAACAATCCAGCTTTAACATTCTTTAACATTCTATTAGTCTCTGATTCACAATTTCTAAATGGTGAATAAATGTTCAAAAATTAACTCCATACAGTAGAGTTTTAAATGCCTAGTTAGAGATAGCCCAAAGATTTTTTTTCTTTTTTAGGTAGGTCACACACTGTCACCCAGGCTGAAGTGCAGTGGCACAATCAGCCTCTAACTCCTAGGCTCAAGTGATCCTCCCGCCTCAGCCTCCCGAGTAGCTGGGACTATAGGCACACACCATCATGCCTGGCTAATTTTTTACAGAGACAGGGTCTCATTGTGGTCCAGGCTGGTCTTGAACTCCTAGCTAACTCAAGCTGTCCTCCCGCTCGGCCTTCCAAAGTGCTGGGATTACAGGCGTGAGCCACCATGCTCAGCCCCTTTATCTATTATTGAGTCTTATATCAGCTGCCTTAGATACAAACTAAATAAGCATTAGGAAGTCTGACTTCAGAAATGCAGCTTAGACATTTATCACAGATGCCCAAATACTGAACAGGTTGGCCCGCCACCTTGATATTCACTCCTGGAGGGCTGGGGACTGAGTCTTATTTTTCTTATTTTCTTTCTTTTTTCTCCCTGAATGCATTTTACAGTCTTTAACACATAACTGGGGCATAAAAATGCTTATAATGTGAAAGAATGCCAGGAAGGTCCCCTTGCCCATTTCAAAGTCAGGGTGCCTCAGCCAGGTGCAGTGGTTTGCACCTGTAATCCCAGCACTTTGGGAGGCCAAGGCAGGAGGATCAGATAAGCCCAGGAGTTCAAGACCAGGCTGGGCAACATAGCGAGAGCCCTCTCTACAAAAAATAAAAAATTGGTTGAGTGTGGTGGTGCATGCCTATAGTGCCAGTTACTTGGGAGGCTGAGTAGGGAGGATCACTTGAGCCCAGGAGTTGGAAGCTGCAATGAGCTATGATTTCACCACTGCACTCCAGGCTGGGCAACAGAAGGAGACTCTAAAAAATAAATTAAGAAAAGTAATTTAAATTTAATAAAATAAAGCCAGGGTGCCTGGCCAGCTCTGTGCTCAGCTTTGGTTTAGGAGGATGCTTTCAGGAAAAGTAAGCCATGTTTGCTGGAAAAAGTGAGTGCAGGGAGGCTGGGGGCTGCCGGACTCTCTTCACTGCTTCCTGCAGTCTGCAGGGGCTGTACTTTAGGTGGAACCAAAAATTATTTCAGAAATCACTCCTACACCAAGTCCGGGCATGGTGCTCATGCCTGTAATCCCAGAACTTTGGGAGGCCAAAGGGGGCAGATCTCTTGAGGCCAGGAGTTTTAAACTAGCCTGGGTAACATGGCGAAACCCCTTCTCTACTAAAAATACAAAAATTAGCCAGGCATGGTGGCACATGCCTGTGATCCCAGCTATTGGGAGACTGAAGCATGAGAAACACTTGAATTTGGGAGGCGGAGGCTGCAGTGAGCCAAGATTGTGCCACACTGCACTCTAGGCTGGGCAACCGAGCAAGACCGTGTCTCAAAAAAAAAAAAAAAAAAAAAAGAGAGAGAGAGAGAAAAAGAAAAAGAAAGAAAGAACACTCTTACATCAAAAGCTGACTTTAGCTTCCAGGCCCAAACATCTGTTCAAGCCCACCCCTCTCTAAATGAAAATGTCATCGAGGAAAGAAACTTTCTGGTATCTTCCAGCTCAGAGGCAAAATAACATGTGCTCTGGGCGAGTCGTTTAGTTTCCTAGCTGAGGGAAGTCTTTCTGCCCTAAATGACACAGCCCTTACGACCTGAGCCTTGCTAAGGAAAGCTTAAAGTTCCAGGAACAGAGCTGGATACAGCTGTTAGTGCCCAGTTACTGAATCGTGTGGAAATACACAATTAGAGAAGACAAGCGGAAATTCCTTGCTCCAAAAAGGGCTCACTAATGACAGAGATCTGGATGCTGAACTTAAAATCATGTGAGGCCAGATGGACATTTATTTATTTAGAGATGGAGTCTTGCTTTGTCGCCCAGGCTGGAGTGCAGTGGCACAATCTCAGCTCACTGCAACCTCCACCTCCCGGGTTCAAGTGATTCTCCTGCCTCAGCCTCCCTAGTAGCTGGGATTACAGGTGCCCACCACCACACCCAGCTAATTTTTTGTGCTTTTAGGAGAGACGGGGTCTTACCACGTTGGCTAGGCTAGTCTCAAACTCCTGACCTTAGGTGATCTACCTGTCTCGGCCTCCCAAAGTGCTGGGATTACAGGTGTGAGCCACCGCGCCCAGCTGTTCAAGTGTTATTAAAAAGTTAGGTGTCATAAGGCCAGGCACAGTGGTTCATACCTGTGTTCATACCAGTACTTTGAGAGGCCAAAAGGGGAGGATTGCTTGAGGCCAGGAGCTTGAGACCGGCCTGAGCAACATAGCAAGATCTCTCTACCAAAAATTTAAAACTTAGCCAGGCATAGTGGTGCATGCCTATAGCCCCAGCAACTTCGGAGGCTGAGGTAGGAGGATTGCCTGAACCCAGGAGTGTGAGGTTACAGTGAACTATGATCACACCACTGCACTCCAGCCTGGGCAACAGAGCAAGACCCTATCTCAACCAGCACAACAAGCAGCTGTAGTTATTCCCAAGGGACCCATCACCAACTCAGCGTTCTCATAGAAAGGGCAACCCAATACCACCCTGGTCTACAGGGCATTTGTTCAAATTAGAAAAAGACTCAACTCTCTCTCAAGATAGTTCCATCTTAAGAAATTGTCTCATCAAGTGGATTTTATTAGAACAAGTATTGCCATCTGCCCTAGAACTCCCAGAATGAATGTACAGTTCTATGGTATCTTAGATGTGAGTGGCACTCCCTCCGAGTCACTGCCAACCACGGCTTGCACAACTGCTCGGTCCCCTGAAGTGACTGGGTGTGGGCGTGACCCCCTGCAGTGGCTGGGTGTGGGCATGACCCCCTGCAGTGGCTGGGTGCAGCCTCGGTCCCCTGCAGTGGCTGGGTGTGGGCATGACCCCCTGCAGTGGCTGGGTGTGGGCGTGACCCCCTGCAGTGGCTGGGTGTGGGCGTGATCCTCTGCAGTGGCTGGGTGTGGGCGTGATCCTCTGCAGTGGCTGGGTGTGGGTGTGACCCCCTGCAGTGGCTGGGTGTGGGCATGATCCTCTGCAGTGGCTGGGTGTGGGCGTGATCCCCTTTAGTGACTGGGTGGGGCGGGCATAATCCCTTGCAGTGACTGGGTGCGGACATGACCCCCCTGCAATGGCTGGGTGTGGGCATGATCCCCTGCAGTGGCTGGGTGCAGCCTCTATCCCCTGCAGTGACTGGGTGCAGGCATGATCCCTTGCAGTGATTGGGTGCAGGCATGACCCCCCTGCAGTGGCTGGGCACAGGTATGATCCCCTTTAGTAGCTCGGTGCAGGCTCGATGCCTTCAGTGGCTGGGTGCAGCCTTGGTCCCCTGCAGTGGCTGGGTGCAGCCTCGATCCCTTTCAGTGACTGGGTGCAGGCGTGACCCCCCTGCAGTGGCTGGGTGCGGGTGTGATCCCCTACAGTAGCTTGGTGCAGGCTCAATCCCTGCAGTGGCTGAGTGCAGGCATGACCCCCTGCATGGCTGGGTGCAGACTGGCTCCCAGGAGGCAGGGCCCATGTCGTTGTTTTCCATAACCCCCCCTCACCGTGCATACTGGGCACCCACCATGAGAAAGGGGCACAGACCTTTTGGTCTGTTGTCAACCGCCTGCCTCTGTCTAGCAACGCAGTGCTCTGCTGGAAGTTCTGCCACGTGTTCCACAAACTCCTCCGAGATGGACACCCGAACGTGAGTTCCTGGGAGTGTACGGTGGCAGGGAGCCAGGGACCCTTGTGAGGAAAGTGACCGCCTGGGCCACAGAGGCTGCTGTCCTCTCCCACACTGCCCCCTTCTCCTGGCCTTTGGGTTCCCGTTAGAGGTGGGTGAGCTCTCCCGTCAGCCTGTCCTTCCGCCCGGGCTCACCTCCGCCTTTCTCCATCCCCCTTCACTTTGTCTTTCCTTCCTTCTCCGTTCTCTCACGGCCTGTTCCTTCCCCCTGCAGGTCCTGAAGGACTCTCTGAGATACAGAAATGAACTGAGTGATATGAGCAGGATGTGGGTGAGTTTGGAGGTGAACCCAGGAGCCACCTGCTCCCCCTCGCCTTCCCCAGAGGCCGCAGAGCAAGGACTGGAGAATGAAATAACTTCATCTCCTTTAGCTTGTTGAGGGTTTCTCCATGAGCATTAGGGAGGGACTAAGAATGCCCCCAAAGAGTACCATGATATCCATAGTCTTCAGGAAAGTTCCAGGGCCTGGAAACTTCTCCTGCCAATGGAAACTGATATCACAAAGCTGTCCAGGCATTAGGATCCCTCAGCAGTAGTTATACTGCCATGGTTCCTGCTTTTTTTTCCTTTTCTTGTTTGGTAGAGATGGGGTCTTGCTATGCTACCCAGGCTGGTCTTGAACTCTTGGCCTCAAGCAATCCTCCCACCTCAGCCTCCCAAAGTGCTAGGATCACACACATGAGCCACTGTGCCTAGCCCACAGGTCCTGCTGCTTCTACTGGTCCCTTTGGAGTCACAGTGCATTGAGAATTAGAATTAGCATGCCCAATTCTTTTTTTTCTTTTGAGACAGAGTCTCGCTCTGACACCCAGGCTGGAGTGCAGTGACGCGATCTCAGCTCACTGCAACCTTCACTTCCCGTGTTCAAGTGATTCTCCTGCCTCAGCTTCCTGAGCAGCTGGGACTACAGGGATCCGCCACCATGCCCAGCTAATTTTTGTATTTTTAGTAGAGACAGAGTTTCACCATATTGGCCGGGATGGTCTCCATCTCTTGACCTCGTGATCCACCCACCTCGGCCTTCCAAAGTGCTGGGATTACAGGCATGAGCCACCTCGCTCAACCAAGCATACCCAAATTTTTTTTTCTTCTTCTTTTTTTTTTTTTTTTTTTTTTACAAGATATGGCAGCAAGAAGCATACCCAATTCTTAATGCCAGAGATTTTTCTTTCCTGTTTAGGGATCCTCAGTGCTTTAGGATGAGGGAGGAGGTAGATGACAATATCACAGTCAAAGGAAAAGAGCATTTCTATACACACACCCCAATCACCCCATATTCTGATGTCCATGGGTGTGTATATAGAGAGGGATAATCTGCATTTTGAAGATTCTCCCTTGGCCAGGTGCAGTGGCTCATGCCTGTAATCCTAGCACTTTGGGAGGCCAAGGCAGGCAGATAACCTGAGGTCAGGAGTTTGAGACCAGCTTGGCCAACATGGTGAAACCCTGTCTCTACTAAAAATACGAAAATTAGCCAGGCATGGTGGTGTGTGCCTGTAATCCCAGCTACTCGGGAGCCAGGAGAATCACTTGAACCTGGGAGGGGGAGGTTGCAGTGATCCGAGATTGGGCCACTGCACTTCAGCCTGGGCAACAGAATGAGACCCTGTCTCAAAAAGAAAAAAAAGTCTCCTTGGTTGACTCGGATATGTTCTTCTGCCTCTACCAGTTGAGAACTACTACTTTAGCCTTTTTGCACAGTCTTACCTGTATCTGTCTGCACTTATAAAATGTTGGCAACTGTGTAGTCCTATCTACCTATCATAGGTGAGGAAACACAGGCCCAGAAAGGGAAGCAACTTGTCCTAAAGTCACAATACTAGTACCAGAACAAAGTTGAGAGTTGTCCCCAGATTGCCCAACAGTGTGCTAGAAAACTTTCCCTGTAACATGTAAAGCTTAGGTAATTTTCCTTTTTGTTAGAATTTGCCTGGTATATATTTCTCCATCTTTTACTTTAAGCATTCCTATGTTTTTATATTTTAGAAATAACATTTATAAATAATATTTTATGTGTTTTTTTTTCAGAATGGTAGTCTTTGTCTTTTAACTGGGCATTTAGTCCATTTACATTTATTATGATACATGATATGTTTAGATTTATCTCTCTCCCATTTTATTTTATGCTTTCTATTTGTCCTGTCTGTTCTGCTTCTATTTCTCTTATTCCTTGCCTTCTTTTGGATGGGCTGGGTGTTTTTTTCTCATTCTGTTTTTTTCCTCATTACTATTTGGGAGGTTAAAAAACAAATCTACTTTTTTGATTTTGGTATGTTCTCTAATAATTACAAAATGCTTGCTTGGTTTACCTAGGTCTACCTTTCATATCTTTGTTTTCTGTATAACACAAAGACTTTATAATGTTTTAGTTTCATTCAGTCCCTCAATTTATATGTTAGTATAACGTATTTTGGTTTGGGTTGTTTATGTTTAAACCCTGTAACTTATTGTTTTATTTTATTGTTTTATTCAGTGTTCTCCATAGATCTTCCATCTGAAAACACTTTTTTTCTGCCTGAATTATTTCTTTTAGAACTTCTGTAATGAGAGTCTACTGGTGGCTAACACTGTGTTTGCTTGTTTGAGAATGTCATTTTTGTTATTATTATTATGTGTATTTATTTATTTTTGGAGACAGAGTCTCACTCTGTTGCCTAGGCCACAGTGCACTGGCACAATCTCAGCTCACTGCAACCTCCGCCAGCTACTCGGAGGCTGAGTCAGGAGAATCACTTGAACCTAGGAGGTGGAGGTTGTAATCCCTGAGTATCTGGGATTACAGGCGCCCACCACCATGACTGGCTAATTTTTGTATTTTTAGTAGTGAATAGGGTTTCGCCATGTTGGCCGGGCTGGTCTTGAACTCCTTACTTCAGGTGATCTGCCCACCTTGACTCACAAAGTGCTGGGATTACAGGCATGAGCCACTGTACCCAACTGAGAATGTCATTATTTCAACCTCACTTTTAGGAGATATTTTCTCTGGGTTTAGGTTTTAGGGTGACGGTTATTTTCCCTTAGCATGTAGAGGATATTATTCGAGATATCTTTTCACTGACTTCTGGCTTTGATTATTTTCATGGAATCAGGTGTGAGACACTATTGCTCCTTTGAAGCTATATGTGTTTTATATCTGGGGATTTTAAGATCTTAGAATGTATCTAAGAGTAAATTTATTTTGGATTCTTTGGATGGTGGTTTAGTGTCTTTTATTCGTTGTGAAAATGTCTCATTGTCACTTCAGACAGTGCCGGTGCTCCATTCTATCTTTCCCTTCTCAGATTTTTTTTTTCTTTTTTGATATGGAGTCTTACTCTGTTGCCCAGTTTCACTGCCACCTCCACCTCCCAGGTTCAAGCGATTCTCCTGCCTCAGCCTCCCAAGTAGCTGGGACTATAGGCATGTGCCACCACACCCAGCTAATTTTCGTATTTTTAGTAGAGACGGGGTTTTGCCACGTTGGCCAGCCTTGTCTCAAACTCCTGACCTCAAGCGATCTTCCCTCCTTGGCCTTTGTACACTGTCCAAAGTTTGGGATTGCAGATGTCAGCCAATACACCCAGCTCCTTCTCAAATTTTGGCTAGACATGAGTCAGACTTTCTCATCCTACCCCTTATGGCTTTTACCCACTCTTTCAATTTTTTCTACCTATTTGTCTTTGCTGTATTCTGGACAATTTTTATCATCACTAACCTTCAGTTTGCCTCCTCTCCAGTTGGGTGTAATGTGTTATTAAACTTCTCCATAAGATTTTCATTTTCATTTAGTACAGTTTTCTTCTTTTCTTTTTTTTCTTTCTGTGTGTGTGTGTGTGTGTGTGTGTGTGTGTGTGTGTGTGTGTGTGTGTGTGTGTGATGGAGTTTCACTCTTGTTGCCCAGGCTGGAGTGCAATAATGGTGCGATCTCCATTCACTGCAACCTCCGCTTCCCAGGTTCAAGTGATTCTCCTGCCTCAGCCTCCCAAGCAGCGGGGATTACAGGCGTGCACCATCACACCCAGCTAGTTTTGTATGTTTTGTAGAGATGTGGTTTCACCATGTTGGCCAGACTGGTTTCAAACTCCTAACCTCAGGTGATCCACCCACCTTGGCCTCTCAAAGTGCTGGGATTACAGGCATGAGCCACCACACTCAGCCCAATGAGTACAGTTTTCATTTCCTGAAGTTGTTGGGTTTTTTTTTTTTCAAATCTGCTTGTTTTTTTGCAGGGGGTTGTTGTTGTTGTTGTTGTTGTTGTTTGAGACAGGGTCTCACTCTGTCACCCTGACTGGAGTGCAGTGGCATGATCATGGCTTACTGCAGCCTCAACCTCCCTAGCTCAGGTGATCCTGTCACCTCAGCCTCCCAACTATCTGGGACACCAGGTGTGCACCACCACACCAGCTAATTTTTGTAGACACAAGGTTTTGCCATGTTGCCCAGGGTGGTCTCAAACTCCTGGGCTTAAGTGATCTGCCCAGCCTCCAAAAGCACTGGGATTACAGGCAGGAGGAGCCACTGTGCCCAGCCCTGCTTCTCCTCCTTTGTAATTTCTTATGCCCTGCATATATTTTTGAAACAGTCTCTTATTTCTTTAGATATATGAAACATAGTTATTTCATATTTATTTTGTAATTCCATTATCTAAAGTTCTTAGATCTCTGTTTCTGTCCTCCATCACTTTTGGTGCATTTTGCCCATGTTGCGTAGTTTCCTTTGTGTTCAGTTATTTTCTACTGTAAGCTGCTCATCTTCCTTGGAATTTTGTCTATGGGAATTCTTTGAAGTGTGTAATGAAGGCAGGTTCCTTCAGAGAGAATTGTCATTTGCTTCCATTGAGATCACGCAAAATTCAATTCTCAGCTTTAGGTTTTGTGAATTTAGTGCAGATTTTCCTCCCTTTGATCACAGCAGTGATTTGAGGCTGTGGAATTCTTCATAGTCCTTAGGAAGGACTTCCTCAGTGCAGTAGTACATGCATTTGTTATTTTATTATTTACCTTTACTTTTCCTATACCAAGAAAGCAGTCTTTTGTGTGTGTGTTGGTGGAGGTGGTGTTGTTTTAAGACAATTTATTGCTCTGTCACCAAGGCTGGAGGTACGGTGACATGATCACAGCTCACTGCAGCCTCAACCTCGTGGGCTCAAGTGATCCTCCCACTTCAGCTTTCTGAGTAGCTGGGATCACAGGTGCACATCACCACACCTGGCTAATTTTTTAATTTTTTGTAGAGATGAGGTTTCGCCATGTTGGCCAGGCTGTTCTCAAACTCCTGAGCTCAAGCAATCCTCCCTCCTCAGCCTCCCAAAATGCTGGGATTACAGGCATGAGCCACCAAGCCTGGCTTGACAGATCCCATTTCAGGACCCCATCCCATGTGTAATAGTGTAGGTGCTATCAGTCTATTGAATCCATCTGGAGGAGATGTTCCCCCCACTCCTTAGAGAAACGGAAGAAACTAGCCACTGTGATTTTGCCAAGGGTGGGAGACTCAACATTTTTTGTTGTTATTGTTGTTGAGATGGAATCTCACTGTCACCCAGGCTGGAGTGCAGTGTCACAATCTCGGCTCACTGCAACCTCTGCCTCCCAGGTTCAAGTGATTCTCCTGTCTCAGCCTCTCAAGTAGCTGAGACTACAGGTGTGTGCCACCACACCCAGCCAATTTTTGTATTTTTTGTGGAAACGGAGTTTCACAATGTTGGCCGGGCTGGTCTCAAACTCCTGACCTCAAGTGATCCGCCCACCTCAGCCTCCCAAAGTGCTGGGATAACAGGTGTGAGCCACCGCACCTGACCAGACTCAACATTCTTAAGTAGGCAGCTTTGTCCAGAATTCATCAAAGGAAGTCCTTATGTTTGTACACAAGATTGTGCTGTAAGGAATGTTCATTGAAATGGTTTATGATAGCAGAACTTTCAACTGTTTTGAATTGGCTTCAGCTCATTTGAATTTATTGAGTTAGTTTGACAAATTACAGTAATACTGGTCAGTCACTAAAAATAATGAAAGAAAGTTTAAGAACTTGAATAAAATAGCAGCATATAGGCAAGGAAAATAGATTGATTATATTTTACATTTACGAATAAAGGTAGGGTTGGGTGTGGTGGCTCACACGTGTAATTCCAACACTTTGGGAGGCCAAGGCAGGCGGATCATGAGGCCAGGAGTTCGAGACCACCTGATCAACATGGTGAAACCCTGTCTTTACTAAAAATACAAAAATTAACCCAGTGTGGTGGCATGGACCTGTAATCCCAGATACTTAGGAGTCTAAGGGAGGAGAATCACTTGAACCTGGGAAGTGGAGGTTGCAGTGAGCTGAGATAGTGCCATTGCACTCCAGCCTGGGCAACAGAGCAAGAATCTGTCTCAAAAAAATAATTAATTAATTAATTAAAGGTAGATGTCCAGGTGAGGTGGCTCATGCCTGTAATCCCAGCACTTTAGGAGGCTGAGGCGGGCGGATCACCTGAGGTCAGGAGTTCAAGACTAGTTTGGCCAACATGGTGAAACCTCATCTCTACTAAAAAATACAAAAATTAGCTGGGCGTGGTGGCACACACCTGTAGTGTAATCCATGCCCTTTGGGAGGCCAAAGCAGGCAGATCACTCGAGGCCAGGAGTTTGAGACCAGCCTGGGCAACATGATGAAACCACATCTCCACTAAAAATATAAAAATTGACCAGGCATGGTGGCACATGCCTATAATCTCAGCTACTCAGGAGGCCGAGGCAGGAGAATCACTTGAACCCAGGAGGCGGAGGCTGCAGTGAGCCAAGATTGTGCCACTGCACTTCAGCCTGGGGGACAGAGCTAGGCCCCATCTCTAAATAAATAAAATAAAGAGGAGAAGAAAAAGAAGACAGATTCTTTACCAAAGAATTTGTGGCTGCCGGGAGCAATGTCTCACGCCTGTAATCCCAGCACTTTGGGAGGCTGAGGCGGGTGGATCACGAGGTCAGGAGTTCGAGACCAGCCTGACCAACATGGTGAAACCTCGTCTCTGCTAAAAATACAAAAATTAGCTGGGCGTGGTGGCACACGCCTGTAATCCCAGCTACTTAGTATGCTGAGGCAGGAGAATTGCCTGAACCTGGGAGGCGGAGGTTGCAGTGAGCCAAGATCGGGCCACTGCACTCCAGCCTGGGCAACAGAATGAGACTCCATCTCAAAAAAAAAAAAAGCATTTGTGGCTGCACATCTCTCAATTCCTGTGTTCTTACTGTTGACTCTTCTTCCTCTGCTCTTCCTGAAAGGGCCACCTGAGTGAGGGGTATGGCCAGCTGTGCAGCATCTACCTGAAACTGCTGAGAACGAAGATGGAGTACCACACCAAAGTGAGTCTCTGCGGACAGTCCTGCCGTCCCTGCCGCCTCCTCTGCTCCATAACCCGCAGCACCTCCCCAGGCTCAGTTCTCAGATCTTTCGGGTAATAGACTGCCCGGGTTTCTGAGGAAGTGTGCGCATCGTGTACCCTAGCTGTGGGAGAGGAAAGCCACCGCCAGGCCCCCGGGGCGTGATGAGGGCTGGGCTTTTGGCCCGTGTCCTCTGCACTCTCTGTTCCCCATTTTACAACTAGAAAGAGCAACCCGCCGGGCGCGGCGGCTCATGCCTATAATCCCAGCACTTTGGGAGGCCCAGGTAGGGGAATCATCTGCGGTCAGGTGTTTGAGACCAGCCTGGCCAACATGACAAAACCCTGTCTCTACAAAAAATGCCAAAATTAGCTGGGCGTGGTGGCACATGCCTGTAATCCCAGCTACTCGGAAGGCTGAGGCAGGAGAAGTGCTTGAACCCAAGACCAGGAGGTGGAGGCTGCAGTGAGCCGAAACCACACCACTGCACTCCACCCTAAGCAACAGAGTGAGACTCTGTCTAAAAAGAAAGACGGAAGGAGGTAAAGGTAGGGAGGAAGGGAGGGAAACTCTAGCCACTAGATGACTGGGCACAGTGCCTCATGCCTGGTAATTCAAGCATTTTGGGAGGTTGAGGCTGGAGGATTGCTGAAGACCAGGAGTTTGAGACCAGCCTGGGCAACATAGCAAGACCCTATCTCTAAAAAAAATAAAATACTATTAGCCAAGAGGTGGTGGCGCATGCCTGTAGTCCCAGCTACTCAGGAGCCTGAGGCAAGAGGGTCACTTGAGTTCAGTTGAAGGCTGCCATGAGCTGTGATCATGCCACTTTACTCCAGCCTGAGTGACAGTGAGATGAGTCCCACAATTTCTATAGTAAACTCCCACGAAGAACCACCTTTTAATTTAATTTACTTTATTTTATTTTTTTGAGATGGAGTCTTGCTCTGTCACCCAGGCTGGAGTGCAGCAGCATGATCTCACTTCACTGCAACCTCCACCTCCCAAGTTCAACCAATTCTCATGTCTCAGCCTCCCCAGTAGCTGGGACTACAGGCATGAGCCACCACACCCAGCTAATTTTTTGTGTTTTGAGTAGAGACGGGATTTTGCCATGTTTGCCAGGCTGGAGGTGGATCACCTTAGCTCACTGCAGCCTCAAATTCCTGGGCTCAAGAGATCCTCCTGCCACAGCCAGCAACTCAGTCACAGAGGCCTCGGCACGCCCTGAGCCGCACCTTGGACTCTTCTGTACCCAGTGTGGAGCAGGCCAAAAAGCAATGCCATGGTCCACTCTGCATTTTCCATTGCTCTTCCTGGGGGCAGTACACAAGGTGGACCAGATCCAGCTGGCCAGGGAGGACCATGATGACAGCCAGTATTAGGACAGTTGTCCAAGGGACAGTCAAAGAGGTGGGGACTGCCTGAAGATTGGTAGGAAATGAGGCTGGGTGGAGTTGCTCATGCCTGTAATCCCAGCACTTTGGGAGTCAAGGGAAGGCAGTTTGCTTAAGCCTAGGAGTTCGAGACCAGCCTGGGCAACATAGGGAGACTCCATCTCTACAAAAAAAAAAAAAATTACGCGGACGTGGTAGCATGCAACTGTAGTCCCAGCTACTCGGGAGGCTGAGGTGGGAGGATGCCTTGAGCCTGGGAGTTCGAGGATGCAGTGAGCTATGATCGCATCACTGCCCTCCAGCCTGGGCAACAGAGCGAGACCCTGTCTCACAGAAAAATGAGAGAGAAGAAGGTGACGGGATGGATGCTGTGAGGTAGGGGAGGGGAAGAGTTGAGGGGGTGCAGCGGTCTGGCAACTGTGGGAGATGGCAGGATGCCAGGCAGAGGGGTGGGCACATAGGAGGCAACGTAAACCAGAACTGAGAACTGGGCCCCCAGGCCAGGGTGTCAGAGGCCAAGAGCTGAGGCAGAAAGTGGGGCTGCCCTCCAGCTGGCGTGCAGGGCGAAGAAGTGGGAGGGAGAGGCCGAGGGTGTGGAGGGAGGACCAGGCTCTGATGAGGGTGTCATGAGAAGGTGGGGAAAGGTGAGAATTGAATTTAAGATGTTTTGGGACCAGGCGCGGTGGCTCACACCTGTAATCCCAGCACTTTGGAAGGTCAAGGTGGGCAGATCGTCTGAGGTCAGGAGTTCAAGATCAGCCTGACCAATGTGGCGAAACCCCATCTCTACTAAAAATACAAAAAAAAATTAGCTCATGCCTGTAGTCCCAACTACTTGGGAGATTGAGGCTGGAGAATTGCTTGAACCTGGGAGGAGGAGGTTGCAGTTTGCAGTGAGCTGAGATGGCATCACTGCACTCCAGACTGGGTGACAGGGCAAGACTCCATCTCAAAAAAGAAAGAAAGAAGGAAAGAAGGAAGGAAGGAAGGAAAGAAAATTATGTTTTGGGATTGGAGGTTCAAAGGGTTAAATTGAGCTGGGCATGGTGGCTCATACCTCTAATCCCAGCACTTCGGGAGGCCAAGGCGGGAGGATCACTTGAGGCCAGGAGTTGGAGACCAGCCTGACCAATGTAGTGAAACCCCCGTCACTACTAAAAATACAAAAACTAGCCAGGCATGATGGCACATGCCTATAATCCCAGCTACTCCAGAGGCTGAGGCTTGAAAATGGCTTGAACCCAGGAGGCGGAGGTTGCAGTGAGCCATGATGGCGCCACCGTACTCCAGCCTGAGCTACGGAGCCAGACTGTCCCACTAAAAGAAAAGTATTAAATGAGAAGTGGAAGGAGGAAGAGCCTAGGGTAGGATTTTAGGTGGAAAAGGAGAGAAGGCAGGGAGTGGAGAAAGCAAGGCTGGGAAGAAGGTTAGGGACGAAGGGGAGTGGGATGGGAGCTGGGGCAGCGGCGCTGCAGGGGTGACAGAGATCGGAGGGCCCCTTTCCTTGTGTATAGGAAGAGAGCAGAGTTCAGTGGCATCAGAAGCAGCCAGTGCCCATGGCCAGGCCCTTAGATTTTAATCACGTGGAAGGGCAGAAGGGGATGGTCACGTGGGCTTCGAGAATTGGGGTTGAATGAGGATGCAGCTGGCTTTGCTTCCAAAGGCTCTGGAGCTCACTGCTCTCTTGTTTTTCCTGGTTTTAGAAAGCAGGCAAAATGGGGAAGCTGGGATTGTCTAAGTGTGGGGGAGCAAAGGACTTTTCCAGTATTTAGCAATTAGCAATACAAGAGCAGGGAAGCGGGCTGGGTGCAGGGGCTCACACCTGCAGTCCTGGCACGTGGGGAGGCCCGTGTCGTCTGCACTCTGTTCCCCATTTTGAGGTGAGACCAACTTGGGCAACACAGCAAGACCCATCTCTTTAAAAAAATATTTGTTTCAATTAGGCCGGGCATGGTGGCTCACGCTTATAATCTCAGCACTTTGGGAGGCTGAGGCAGATGGATTACCTGAGGTCAGGAGTTCAAGACCAACCTGGGCAACATGGTGAAACCTGTCTCTACTAAAAATACTAAAAACTTAGCCAGGCGTGGTGGCAGGCGCCCGTTAATCCCAGTTACTCAGGAGGCTGACAGGCAGGAGAATCACTTGAACTCAGGAGGCTGAGGTTGCAATGAGCTGAGATGCCGTTGCACTCCAGCCTGGGCAACAGAGTGAGACTCCATCTCAAAAACAACAACAAGAAAAACTCCCTCACACATTAAAGAAAAATTCATTCTCTGGCCAGGAGCGGTGGCTCACACCTGTAATCCCAGCACTTTGGGAGGCCAAGGTGAGCGGATCATCTGAGGTCAGGAGTTCAAAACCAGCCTGGCCAACGTGGCAAAACGCCATCTCTACTACAAATACAAAAAGAAAAAGAAAAAAAAAAATTAGCCCAGCATGGTGGTGTACACCTGTAGTCCCAGCTACTTAGGAGGCTGAGGTGGAGGATCACTTGAGCCCAGGAATTCGAGGCTACAGTGAGTGATTATCATGCCATTGCCCTCCAGCATGGGCAACAGTGAGGCCCTGTCTGTAAAAAAAAAAAAAAAAAAAAGAGAGAGAAATAGGAGAGTTGCTTCCCCTTCGTCTGCCATGTAAGCAATGTAACCAGGATGAGGCCCCTCCTCCAGGGACGAAATCTGTCAACACCTTTACCTTGGACTCCCCAGCTGTCAGAACTGCGAGACACTGTCTGTGGTTTAAGCCACCCAGTGTGTGGTATCTTGTTATAGCTGCCCGAGCTGACAGATGTTCAGGCCGGAGAGCATAAATGCACAGTGACACCAGCTGTGAGTCCTTTTCCAGGGACTGCTGGCAGCTGGCCCTAG
Source organism: Cheracebus regulus (assembly GCA_963574635.1). Taxonomy (NCBI): domain Eukaryota; kingdom Metazoa; phylum Chordata; class Mammalia; order Primates; family Pitheciidae; genus Cheracebus; species Cheracebus regulus. The sequence goes on along the minus strand of CAUYQU010085920.1, from coordinate 7,846 downwards.
GCGCAGAGCCCATGACAAGGACCCAGGCTCAGCAGGTCCTCGAAGCAGTGTGGTGGAAAGGCGGGCAGGGGGTGGGGGAGTGGAGCCAGGCCACCAGTCATGATGTCCAGATTGAGCCAAGAAGCAGATGCAGGCAGAGAGATGGGGAGGAGAGGGAGCAGGAAGGGAGTGGCCATGTCTGAGACAGAGGAGCTTGAGTCGTGGGTGGATCTGAGGGCGGAAGAGGACTGTAAGGATAGAGGCCTGGGTGATGCAGCCAGAGAGGGAGACGCTGGAGTGGAGAGTTCGAGGCAGGGATGTTTTAGATGATGGCAGAGTCCAGAGTGGGTGCACGTAACTTGGGGTGGATTAGAGGTGAAAGTACTGAAATTGAGGAGGTCAGAGGTAATCTCAGGGTGCATGACTTGGGGCAAAGGAAAACTGTGTCCCAGGTGCCAGAGACTTGGGTGAACGCCAGGTACGGACCAGGAGATGGCCCGTCTTCATTGATGAGGAGATATAAAGGGGGAATGATCAAATCAAAGGAACCTGCAAGCAAGAGCCATGGTGACGTGGAGTGGAGAAACATTGGCAGCTGGGCACGATGGTGACTGATGCCTGTAATCCTAGCACTTTGGGCAGCTAAGGTGGGAGGATCCCTTGAGGCCAGGAGTTCGAGACCAGTCTGAGCAACACAGCAACACTCCGTCTCATTTTATTTAATTTTTTTAGATTTATTTATTTATTTATTTATTTATTTTGGCCAGGCCCTGTGGCTACACCTATAATCCCAGCACTTTGGGAGGCTGAGGCCAGGGGATCACTTGAGCTTAGGAGGTCGAGACCAGCCTGGCCAACATGGTGAAACCCCGTCTCTACTAAAAATACACAAATTAGCCAGGCCTGATGGCGCCATGGTGGCACATGCGTGTAATTCCAGTTACTTGAGAGGCTGAGGCAGGAGAATGGCTTAAACCGGGAGGTGGAGGTTGCAGTGAGCTGAGGTCATGCCTGGGCAACAGAGCGAGACTGTCTCAAAAAAAAACTTTACAAAATGAAAGATTTATTTATTTATTTATTTTGAGACAGAGTCTCCCTCTGTTGCCCAAGTTAGAGTGCAGTAGCACAATCTTGGCTCACTGCAACCTCTGCCCCCTGGGTTCAAGTGATTCTTGTGTCTCAGCCTCCCGAGTAGCTGGGATTATAGGCGTGCGCCATCAGGCTTGGCTAATTTTTATATTTTTAGTGGAGATGGGGTTTCACCATGTTGGCCAGGCTGGACTCCAACTCTTGACCTCAAGTGATCTGCTCAGCTTGGCCTCCAAAGGGCTGGGATTACAGGCGTGAGCCACCTCGCCTGGCCTAGAACCTAAGGTATTTACTTGCACGTGGAGAAGCCCCACGATGGAATGGCCACCCATCTCTGTGGCCTTTTCCCTTTGCCACAGGGACAGACACACAAATGACAGGATCATGCTATAGATACTGAGCAATGATTGATGACACCAGCTAGTTTTTCTTTTTTTCTTGTTTTGAGGTAGGGTCTTACTCTGTGGCCAGGCTGGAGTACAGCGGCCTTGAACCGTAGCCTTAAACTCCTGGGCTCAAGTGATCCTCCCGCCCAGGCCTCCCAAGTAGCTGGGACCACAGGTGTGTGCCACTATGCCCGGCTGAAAGAGAGTTCTTCATGTGCCTTGTCCTGACGCCCTCTGCCTCCTTTCCAGAATCCCAGGTTCCCAGGCAACCTGCAGATGAGTGACCGCCAGCTGGATGAGGCTGGAGAAAGTGACGTGAACAACTTGTAAGTGGCACCTGCCCTGAGCCCAGGGAGGGAGAAAGCTTTTGTAGATGCTGTCACTTCTCATACGGGTCATCGAGGGCCGGATGGGAGGAACCGGGGCTGGGGTGGGCACCAAAGCCCCTGGGTGACTTGGCCTTGGGGCCACTTATTTATTGCTGGTGCCTCATCCAGAACCCCTGCCTAGCTGTTTCACACCCCAAAACTTTCCTGTCTGTCTCACTTTCTGCCCTCTGACTCCAACACTGGTACCTATCCTCTCCCTCTGTCACTGTCACTTTTTTTTTTTCTTTTTGAGAGGGAGTCTCACTCTCACCTAGGCTGGCGTGCAGTGGCGCAATCTCGGCTGACTGCAGCCTTCACCTCCCAGGTTCAAGTGATTCTCCTGTCTCAGCCTCCCAAGCAGCTGGGATTATATGCCCAGGTAATTTTTGTATTTTTAGTAGAGATGGGTTTTCACCATGTTGGCCAGACTGATCTCGAACTCCTGACCTCAGGTGATCCGCCCACCTTGGCCTCCCAGAGTGCTGGGATTACAGTTGTGAGCCACCACACCTGACCTGTCGCTGTCACTGTTGACTTCACCAGCCTGCATTTGCAAATGGCCATGGTACGCATGGGGCTTAGACTTGGAGCTGGAGTTGTGTGTGTTTGCACACGCATGTGAGCACTGGGGACCGGAGGCAGCAGTGTAGAGCGTCGGGGAGGGGGCGGGTAACAGACCAGCCTCACGCTGTGGAGTGTAAGCTCTCTTTCCTCTTGGGTCCAGTTTTCAGTTAACAGTGGAGATGTTTGACTACCTGGAGTGTGAACTCAACCTCTTCCAAACGGGTGAGTCTCTTCCCTCCCGTCTAACCCAGACTCTCATGGGAACTGCCCAACTCCCAATCCTCCTCTCCCTGCAAGGTATGAGGCACAAGGGGTAGGAAAATGGAGACATTGACACCCCATCTCTAGGCTCTCCATTCCTCGGCAGGGAGGGACTGAAGCTCTTTGGTATTTGTTTTAAATTATATATTAAGTTCCGGGATACATGTGCAGAACGTGCAGGTTTATTACACAGGTATACATGTGCCATGGTGGTTTGCTGCACCCATCAACCCGTCATCTACATTAGGTATTTCTCCTAATGCTATCCCTCCCTTAGCTCCCCACCCCCTAACAAGCCCCGCTGTGTGATGTTCCCCTCCCTGTGTCTATGTGTTCTCATTGTCCAGCTCCCACTTATGAGTGAGAACATGTGGTGTTTAGTTTTCTGTTCCTGTGATAGTTTGCTGAGAATGATGGTTTCCAGTTTCATCTATGTCCTTGTAAAGGACACAAACTCATCCTTTTTTATGGCTGCATAGTATTCCATGGTGTATATGTGCCACATTTTCTTTATCCAGTCTATCATTGATGGGCATTTGGGTTGGTTCCAAGTTTTTGCTATTGTGAACAGTGCCACAATAAACATATGTGTACATGTGTCCTTATAATAGCAAGGTCTCTGCCGGGCACGGTGGCTCATGCCTGTCATCCCAGCACTTTGGGAGGCTGAAGTGGGCAGATCACTTGAGGTCAGAAGTTCAAGACCAGCCTGGCCAACATGGTGAAACCCCGTCTCTTCTAAAAATTCAAAAATTAGCTGGGCATGGTGGTGCACTCCTGTAATCCCAGTTACTTGGGAGGCTGAGGCAGGAGAATTGCTTGAACCCAGGAGGTAGAGGTTAGAATGAGCCAAGATTGCACCATTGTACTCCAGCCTGGTTGACACAGCAAGACTACATCTCAAAGAAAAAAAAAAGAGAGAGAGAGAAAGAGAAAGTCTTGCTCTATTGTCCAGGCTGGGCGTGTTATGGCAACCTCCAACTACTAGGCTCAAGCGATCCTCCCACCTCAGCCTCCCAAGTAGCTGGGACTACAGGCACACACCACCGCATCTGGCTGATTTTTAAATATTTTTTGAAGAGATGGGGGTCTCACTGTATTGCCCAGGCTGGTCTTGAACTCTCACCCTCAAGGTATCTTCCTGACTCAGCCTCCCAAAGTCCTGGGATGACAGGCATGAGCTACCACATTTGGTCTCCTAGGTATTTTCAAAGTGGGTGGTTTCACGTCTGAGCAGAAAGGCCACACACTGCCCTTTCCTGCTGGCCTCCCTCCTGAAGCGCAGGCCTCCAAAATCCCAAAGATAGGACTTACCTCTTTGCTAGCCCCTGGACCGTGGCCATGGCCCTGCACAGCCCTGGGTCCGGTCCTGTCTGCCACTCAGAGCTGGGCTGGCTCACAAGCCCCATTTCTGCTGAGGAGGAAGGGCTCATGTCTGTTCTTGAGTTGGCAGCCATGGGAACAAGCTGGTCAGGACTGGTTGTCACTCAAGTCCACATGAGAAGCACACAGAGTCCTGTTCCATGAGCAGGGGGAGTTGGCCACACTTCCAGCCTCCCGTCTGCCAAGAATTGTGGTGCCTCCACACCCCTAACACTTCCCTGACAAGCCTCAGCTGGTCCCCTTCTCTCCAGCGTGTCTCTACCCCACACCTCCCAGCAGGCTCCCCTCCCTTCCCTGGGGGACGTAAGCCCAGTATTCTGCGACTCAGCACGTTCTGCCACAAGCATCCAACTGAAAGAGGATGTTCCGAATTGCAGGTCTCCATGCCCAAGCCTGGCAGTCTCCATGCCCAAGCCTGGCAGTCTCATGCACAAGCCTCGCGGGCTCATGCGCAAGCCTTGCGGTCTCATGCACAAGCCTGGCGGGCTCTTCTGCATGTGGACAAGCAGGGCTCACTCTTGGGGCTTGGACTCTCTTGCCCCGAATTTCAGCTTCCTTCAGCATGTTCATCTGTGCAGAAATGCCTGCTACTGGCTTCTTTTCCAGAATATTCTATTTTGTGTCATACTATGGCTGGGACAGGGTGACAAATTCCATAATACGTTGACCAGTTTTCAGCACAGGATGTGGCCAGAAAAACACCAGAAACAGGCCGGGCGCAGTGGCTCACGCCTGTAATCCCAGCACTTTGGGAAGCCAAGGTGGGCGGATCACCTGAGGTCAGGAGTTCGAGACCAGCCTAGCCAACATAACCCCATCTACTGAAAATACAAAAATTAACCGGGCATAGTGGCACATGCCTGTAATCCCAGCTACTTTGGAGTCTGAGGCAGGAGAATCGCTTGAACCTGGGAGGCAGAGATTGTAGTAAGCCAAGATCACACCACTGCACTCCAGCCTGGGTGACAGAGCAAGATTCTTTCTCAAAGAGGAAAAAAAAAAAAAAAGGAAAGGAAAGAAAAGAAAGACAAACACCAGAAACAGTTGGAAACTGCGGTTTGTGGGAGAAAGGGATACTCAGCCAACTAGGAAGCTATTTGAGCAGGGCTCAATAGCTTCAGTACAAAAGTCAGTGAAGAAATAAAAATAAAACACGGAATCCAGTCTGTGCCCTAAGCTACTCCCCGTCCGATTGAAAGAAGTAATGTAGATGCATTTTTTTTTTTTAAATGCATTGGGGCCGGACGAGGTTGCTCATGCCTGTAATCCCAGCACACTGAAAGGCCGAGGCAGGTGGATCATGATGAGGTCAAGAGTTCGAGGCCAGCTTAGCCAACATGGTGAAACTCGTCTCTACTGAAAATACAAAAATTAGCCAGGTGTGGTGGTGTGTGCCTGTAATCCCAGCTACTCAGGTGGCTGAGACAAGAGAATTGCTTGAACCCGGGAGGCGGAAGTTGCAGTGAGTGGAGGTTGCAGTGATCAGACATTGCACTACTGCACTCTAGCCTGGGCAACAGAGCAAGACTCCATCTTGAAAAAAAGAAGCATTGGAAATGTTTGCATTAAAGTATATGAACAAGCATACATTGTTGTGGCTAACTTTTCATCGCTTGGATTTTGGTAGGAACAACATAGGTGGATAATTCAGAATTCATTTGCACTTAGCTTTCATTTATTTTTTGTTTGTTTCTTTTGAAACAATCTGGCTTTGTCACCCAAGCTGAAATGCAGTGGTGCAATCTCAGCTCACTGCAATATCTGCTTCTGGGGCTCAAGCCATCCTCCCACCTCAGCCTCCCAAGTAGCTGGGACTATGGGCGCGTACCACCGTGCCCAGCTAAGTTTTTTGTACTTTTTGTAGGGACGGGGCTTCACTGTGTTGTCAGGCTGGTCTCGAATTTCCGAGCTCAAGCGATCTGCCTGCCTTGTCCTCCCAAACTGCTGGGATTACAGGCATAAGCCACCGCACCCAGCCTGCATTTAGCTTTGGAATGTGCTAGATCTGAATGCAGGCATGAGTGAGATGCTTGGAATTGTCATCCTCCGGGAAAGTGCAGCCTAGGAGTTGCAGTTCAGCTGTTCCAAGCTCTCTCCCCGTGGCCCTTGCCTCTCCTTGGAGCTGGCTGTCTGCCTGCCACTGCTGCTGCTGCTGCGGTGTTTAGGGACGAGGAGGTCAAATGTTTCAACCTTTGGGTGGTCCTTCCAGCTCCTGACAGACAATGGACCATGAATAAGTGGAGATGGTGATGAGGTTCGAGAGGACTTGATTAGCTGAGAGACTGAGTGAGGAGTGCAGGTGGTGAGCTCAGCCATCTTTTTTGTGCCACATCTCATGAGCCCTAGCTCTGGTTTTTTGTGTTGTTTTCGTTTTTGTTTTTTGAGATGGAAATCTTGCTCTGTCACCCAGGCTGGAGTGCAGTGGCACCATCTCAGCTCATGGCAACCTCCACCTCCCAGGTTCAAGCAATTCCCCTGCCTCAGTCTCCCAAGTAGCTGGGATTATAGGCACATGCCACCACACCCTGCTACATTTTGTATTTTTAGTAGAGACGGGGTTTCACCATGTTGGCCGGGCTGGTCTTGAACACCTGGCCTCAAGTGATCTGCCTGCCGTGGCCTCCCATGAGCTACTGTGCCCAGCCTGCTCTGGTTTTATATGCATCGTTTGCTAATACTATTACTACGAGATGCTGAGCTCTTCCTTAAAATGAGGAACCATGACCTACTCATCTTTCAGTCCTCTCTGTTCTAGCCCAGTGCCTGGTGAATAGCAGGCACTCAACAATAAAAGAACACTTGCTTTTTGAAAAACAGCGGGTGGCCAGGTGGGGTGTGGCTCATGCCTATAAACCCAGCACTTTAGGAGGCCAAGGTGGGAAGAGTGCTTGATTCCAGGAGTTAAATACAGGTAGCTCTGCTCCAAAAGACTCTGAGTAATTCACCTTAGAGATTCCCAGAGCGTGCAGCTGGAAGTTAACACTAATGAACTGTTGACCTATTTCGTCACTGCTGTTTTTCTTCTTTTTTTTTTTTTTTTTTTTTGAGATGGGGTGTTGCTCTGTCACCCAGGCTGGAGTACTGTGGTGTGGCACAATCATAGCTCACTGCAGCCTTGACCTCTCAGGCTTCAGTAATCCTGTCTCACCTCAGCCTCCTGAGTAGCTGGGACCATGGGTGTACGCCACCACATCCGGCTAATTTTTAAATTTTTTTGTAGAGATAGGGTCTTGCTATATTACCAGGCTGGTCTCGTACTCCTGAGCTCAAGTGATCCTTCCACCTCAGCCTCCCAAAGTGCTGGGATTATAGGTATGAGTCACCGTGCCCAGCCTCCTGTGTTTTAAGAAGCACCCCCAATGTGCACTGTCCAATAGGTTACTCACTAGCGCCATGTGATCGTTGAACTTGATTACAGTTAAATAACTTTTAAAAGTCAGGTCCTCGGCTGCACTAGGCATATTTCAGGCAGCCGCATATGGCTAACATATTAGAAAGTTTATGTGACCATTTTTATCATTACAGAATTCTATTAGATAGCACTATTGTGGGCAATTCTGATATGTGATAAAATTTGGCAACCACTGAGCTTGAACATACAGTTTTCAACCCTGGATCCAGGTTAGAATCTACCTGGTGGGTTTTTTTTGCCTTTTTTTTCTGAAACACAGCCTCGCTCTATTGCCCAGGCTGGAGCACAGTGGCGCAATCTCAGCTCACTGCAACCTCTGCCTTCTGGCTTCAAGCAATTCTCGTGCCTCATCCTCCTGAGTAGCTGGGACTACAGATGCCTGCCACCACACCCAGCCAATTTTT
>CAUYQU010085918.1:0-68406 GCA_963574635.1 Cheracebus regulus | reverse complement strand
TTCGCTTTAAAATCTGAATTGACGGCAGGAGGGTTTGGGAACACTGGAGTTGTAAGACACTGTAGGATCTGGGTCAGAGTTGATGTTGTGGAACCCAAAGTCAAGGGCAACTCTCTCCCTCTATCTATTTTTTTAAGAGATAGGATCTCACTATGTCCCAGGCTGTTCTTACTTTATTTCACCTGTCCATCAGGTGAAATAAAGCACAGTACCATGAAACACAATGAAATTGTAAGAAAGAGAGAGAGGAAGGAAGGAAGGGAGGGAGGGAGGGAAAAGGAAGAAAGGAAGGAAAGAAGAAGGGAGGGAAGGGAGGGAGGGAGGAAGGAAAAAAGAAAGGAAGGAAGAAAAAAGAAAGAAAGGAAGGAAAGAAGGAGGGAAGAAAGGAAAGAAGGAAGGCGGGAAGGAAAGAAGGAAGGAGGAGAAGAAACCTTTCTACAAACTCATATAGGAAGATCTCTGAGATATATCATGTGAAAAAAGCTAGTTGTAGAACAGTATGGATCATTGTAAATAATATGCTACCCTTTCTCTTAAAACTACAACAGAATGTGGCCGGGCCAAGTGGCTCACACCTGCATTCCCAGCACTTCGCAGGGCCAGGGCAAGTGGATCACTTGAAGTCAGGAGTTCAGACCAGCCTGGCCAACATGGTGAAACCTCGTCTCTACTAAAAATAGAAAAATTAGCTGGGTGTGGTGGTGCACACTTGTAATCCCAGTTACTCAGGAGGCTGAGGCAGGAGAATTGCTTGAGCATAGGAGGCAGAGGCTGCAGTGACCTGATATCACACCACTGCACTCCAGCTCGGGTGACACAGTGAGACTCCATCTCAAAAAACAAACAAACAACAAAGAAAAACAGGAGAATACAAGAGAATACCAAGAAAGTACATATCTATATATACATACATACATGTATATATTTGCACAAATAAATCCCGAAGATGCCTAAGAAACTTATGGAAGGTGGGAGGGAGTGGTACATTTAGATGACTAGGGAGCAACAGTTAAATAGTTTACATTTTATATGTTTTCATTTGGTTAGATTTGAAACCATGTGAATGTATTACCTACTTAAAAGTTCAATTAGGCCGTGTAGTGGCTCACACCTGTAATCTCAGCACCTTGGGAGGCCAAGGCAAGTGGATAACGAGGTCAGGAGATCGAGACCATCCTGGCCAACTTGGTGAATCCCTGTCTCTACTAAAAATACAAAAATTAGTTGGGTGTGGTGGTGCACACCTAGTCCCAGCTACTTGGGAGGCTGAGGCGGGAGAACTGCTTGAATCCAGGAGGCTGAGGTTGCTGTGAGCTGAGATTGCACCACTGCACTCCAGCCTGATGATAGAGCAAGACTCCATCTCATAAAATTAAAAAAAAAAAAATTAAAATTGAAAAATTAAAGAAAATTTTAAAAAATTAGTTCAATTTAAAAGAAAAGAAACTATCATCTGGGACATAAAGGCAACTTCTCTGTATGCTGGGTGTGGTGACTCATGTCTGTAATCCCTGGACTTTGGGAGACTGAGGTGGGAGGATCACTTGAGTCCAGGAGTTTGAGACCAGTGTAGGCAACATAGCAAGACCCCCATCTCTACAAAAAAAAAAAAAAAAAACTTTAAAAATTAGCAAAGCTTGGTGGAGCATGCCTGTTGTCTCAGCTACTTAGGAGGCTGAGGTGGGAGGATTCACAAGCCTGGGAGGTCGAAGCTGCAGTGAGTCATGATCACACCACTGCATTTCAGCCTGGGCAATAGAGAAAGACTCTGTCTCAAATTGAAAAAAAAAAAAAAAAAACTCTACAATTTGAGAGCACAAATGTTTTCTACCATTAACAAACAAAGAAAACAAAATAGTATTTTTAAAAGTTAACTCCGTCATTATTTCATCCTTAATTTCATCCATAATTAGCTTGAAATTCAAAATAATTATGCTGAGTGAAATAAGCCAAGCAAGAAAAGAATCCATAATATGCGATGCCATTTATATAAAACTCTACAAAATGCAAACGAATTTATAGTGACGGAAAGTGGACCGGTGGTTACTCAGGGATAGGGGAGCAGAAAGGGGTGAGGACTACTCCTTACAGAGAGGCATGGGAAACTTTTGGGTCTGATGGGTGTGTTCACTGTCAGTTACTGTCAGTTCATTGTCAATTATGCCCTAATAAAGCATTTTAAGAGTTAATTTCATTTTTTCAATTTTAATTTCAATTTTGTTATGTTTTATAATAGAACCAGAATTATGCATACAACTTATAAATAATTTTATGTGTATATGTATTGAGGGTGCAGGTTGAAAAATTTCTCACTTAAATGCGTGGCAACTACTAGTCGAAGCCAGTTTCAAACCCAAATAGAGTGAAGCCCACACGTTTAACTGCTACACTCTACTGCCCCCTGCTGGAAGTAGGTTTTGCATTAGGCCTTTAATTGGCTCGTCTGGGTTAAAGTCACAAATTTAATGAGGAAAGATTTTCCAGAGATCTACTGAGAACCAAACCCTTCAAAACCACACACACACACACACACACACACACACACACACACAGCAGGAAGCAACCCCAGATCCTTCTGCCACACCAGCCTCAAGAGATAGAAGAGAGAAGAGAATAACCATTCAAAGCTTTGAAAGAAAGAAAAAAAAAAAAACGAAACCATCAGGCCAGAGTCCAAACTTTCCCTAACACCTTGAATGCCCCATCAGGAGGCCGTGGATGGAGAGGGGTCTTCCCTCGAGGCCAACATTTCCCTTCACTCTTTCTCCAGGTAACTAAGAGACTTAACACCAAATGTCTGGCCAGGCATGGTGGCTGATACCTGTAATCTCAGCACTTTGGGAGGCCGAGGTGGGAGGATTGCTTGAGCCCAGGAGTTCAAGATCTGCCTGGGCAAGATAGCGAGACTCTGCCTCTACAAAATACAATATATACAAAAATTAGCCTGGCGTGGTGGTGTTCACCTGTAGTCTCAGCAACTTGGGAAGCTGAGGCAAGAGTAAGGCTTGAGCCCAGGAGGATGAGGCTGAAATGAGCTGTGATCATCCCACTGCACTCCAGCTGGTGGGACAAAGCAAGACTCTGTCTCAAAAACACAAAACAACGCTGAGAGGTGTGGCTCACACTTGTAATCCCAGCACTTTGGGAGGCCAAAGCAGGTGGATCCCCTGAGGTTAGGAGTTCGAGATCAGTCTGGCCAACATGGCAAAACTCCATCTCTACTAAAAATACAAAAATTAGTAGGGAGTGGTGGCGTGAGCCTGTAATCTCAGCTACTTGGGAGGCTGAGGCAAGAGAATACCCTGCAACCCAATAGGCAGAGGTTGTAGTGAGCCAAGATTGTGCCACTGCACTCCAGCCTGGGCGACAGAACAAGACATTGTCTCAAAACAAACAAAGAAACAAAATGGAAGCCAAACCTCTAGTCAGCCAGAGTGCCAGAGTTGCAAGGAAATTTAACCGTAGAATTATTCTGGCTGTAGTCGAGAGCTACTGCGAGTTCTGACAAAACCTACGGGCAGACTCTTGAGGACCTGACAAATATCTCCTTACTGAGTTTTTTTGTTTTATTTTGTTTTCAGACGGAATTTCACTCTATAGCCCAGGCTGGAGTGCAGTAGCACATTCTTGGCTCACTGCAACCTCCGCCTTTCAGGTTCAAGCCATTCTCCTAACTCAGCCACCCAAGTAGCTGGGATTACAGGCATCCGCCACCAAGCCTAGCTAATTTTTTATTTTTGGTAGTGATGGGGTTTCACCATGTTGGCCAGGCTGGTCTTGAACTCCTGACCTCAGGTGATCTGCCTGCCTCGGCCTCCCAAAGTGCTGGGATTACAGGCATGAGCCACCATGCCCGGCCACCTTTATTACTGCTTCCAAAGACTTCTAAAGTGGGTGAGCTCATTGCTTCAGTTTCAACCTCACTATGACACATGGCCAAGAACTGCACTGGAGAATGCAGTTCCCATTTCAAATGATGTTCTATGAGGGGATCCACCCAGGCCTGGGATCTAGTCTGCAAGATTAGGCAATACACCAGGATAATCTTAGAGTCTAAGTAGACAATTTCATGACTTGAAATAAGCTACCACCGTGCAAATGCGACCACTATAACCATCAATTTCCTGCTTCCACTGAGATCGAAAACTCATAGCAATATCATTCAGTCCTAGAGAAATGAAGGAAAAAAATGTGTCCAAAGGATCTTCTCTGAAACGCAGTATAGCACAGAGGTTAAGAACTTCAGATTCAAAGTTAGATCCGCCAAGGTTCAAAGGCTGGCTGTTTATTTTATTATTTATCTATTTTTCTTTTTAGAGATGGGGTCTCACCATGTTGTCCAGGCTGGTCTCGAACTATTGGGCTCAGGCAACCCTCCCTCTCAGCCTCCCAAAGTGCTGGGATTACAGGTGTGAGCCACTATGCCTGGCCCTGTTTGTTTGTTTGTTTTTGAGACTGTCCCTGCCTGGTTCTGTGATTTAGCTTACAAGTTGTGTGTCTAGAGAAAGTTAACTCTAAACTTCTCTCAACCTTTTCTGGGACTCAATTTGGTCATGGATGAAATGGAGATAATAGTAGTAATTATCCTGTAGGATTGTTGTGAGAATATATGACACTATCTAAGCAAGGCCCTTCACACAGTGCTTGGCCCATATCAAACACCCTCTATCTTTACTCTTATTGTTGTTACTGTTACTGTTTTTCTTTTGTTTTGGGTTTGGGGTTTGGGTGGTATTTTGTTGTTGTTGTTGTTGTTTTTGAGACAGAGTCTCACTCTGTCTCCCAGGCTGGAGTGCAGTGGCTTGATCTTGGCTCACTGCAACTTCTGCCTCCTGGGTTCAAGTGATTCTCCTGCCTCAGCCTCCCGAGTGGCTGGAACTATAGGTGTACACCACCATGTCCAGCTAATTTTTATATTTTTTGTAGAGATGATGTTTCACCATGTTGGCCAGGCTGGTCTCAAACTCCTGACCTCAGGTGATCTGCCCACCTCGGCCCCCGAAAGTGCTGGGATTACAGGCGTGAGCCACCACACTTGGCCTGTTATTATTCTTCTCTATCCTCTCTCATTCTTAGCCATCTCAGTTTTTTCTTTTTTGAAACAGGGTCTCGCTCTGCTGCCCAGGCTGGAGTGCAGTGGTGATCATAGTCCTCACTTCTGTCTTAACCTCCCCAGCTCAAGTGATGCTCCCACCTCAGCCTCCCAAGTAGCTAGGACCACAGGTGTGTACCACCGTACTCAGCTTTTTTTTTTTTTTTTTTTTTTTTAAGCATAGATGAGATCTTGTTATGTTGCCCAGGCTGGTCTCAAAGTCCTGGGCTCAAGCAATCCTCCCACCTTGGCCCCCTAAAGTGCTGGGATTACAGGCATGAGACACTGCACCTGGCCCATCTTGATAGACTGAAAGAGCTCATTCATATAGGTCAGTGGATCCTGTGGGTCCTTTAAGGCCTGCAGAATTGGGTTATTTACTTCGGCCAGAGTCTTGCATGTCTCACCTTTCCAAAGTTCTAGAAGTCAATAGAACTCATAAGGATATCTCAGGGCAAATTACACACCCCCAAATTTAGAAAATACAAGCAAATATCAGAACCAAAGATGACCATTGCAGCTGCTTAAAATCAAAGCACTGATTCTTTCCTAAAGTAGCATTTCCCAACCCAAGAGCAAGATTCAAGATCCCAACATCTAAAACCATGTTGCTATTGCCAGTCTAGAAAAAGTACATAGATAGAGAAGATAGAAGAGAAAAAAAGAGGCTAGGCACAGTTGCTCATGCCTGTAATCCCAGCACTTTGGGAGGCCAAGGTGGGCAGATCACCTGAGGTCAGGGGTTCAAAACCAGCCTGGTCAAGGTGGTGAAACTTCGTCTCTACTAAAAATACAAAAAAAAAAAAAAAAATTAGCCAGACTCGGTGCCACATGCATGTAATCCCAGCTACTCAGGAGGCTGAGGCAGGAGAATCTCTTGAATCCAGGAGGCTGAGGTTGCAGTGAGCCGAGATTTTGCCATTGCTCTCCAGCTGGGGCAACAAGAACGAAACTCCATCTCAAAAAACAAAAACAAAAACAGCGTGTTGTGCCAGTGAATTAGCATAGCCCAGATGAGGATGAAGAACTGCTTCAGCCCAGGCAACAGGAGCTAAAGTTACCTCAATGGCTCCTTTATTTGAAGTCTAAATCTTAATATCAGCTCATTAGATCACACCACCCTGGTCTAGAAGAGGCAAATCCATTTAGAAACATATCAAGGGAAGGAAATAGAACATAAAGATTAAGCTCACAGACTCAGGAGTCAGACCTAGCTTTGAGTGGCTGCCTCGTCACTTACTAGCTTTGTCAATTTGGACAAATTACTTAACCTCTGTGAAACTTAGTTTGCTTGTCTGTGGAATGGAGACAAGAAAACCTTCCATGCAAGTTACTTAGCTATTAAGTGAATCACATATGTGCAGCAACAGTGACTATTTTGAGGAGGATGAAAGGAAGACTCTCATTGTGTTTCCAAAGACATTCCAATGCACTGAATTTATCATGTGCAGAACTGGCGGGGTATGGGGACATGGGAATTAAAATTTCTCCAGGCGGAATGCGGTGGCTCATTCCTGTAATCTCAGCACTTTGGGAGGCTGAGGCAGGAGGATTGTTGATTGCTTGAGGCTGAGTGTTCAAGACCAGCCTGGGAACACTCCAGCCTGAGCGACAGAAAGAGATACTGTCCCCAAAGTTGATTTTTTAGAAAAACATTTCTGCATATTAATATAAACAACTCTTTTATTTGATCAAGGATACATTTACATATTAGTGCATACATGTATACCACATAGATACATCTAAATTTATGCAAATGGGATACATATGAGAGTATTTTCTATTTTTTAGTAGCTTTTTTTCTTTTTTCTTTTTTGCTGGTTTTGCTCTTTCATTAGTATAACACTCCCTCCAGCCTACCACAAAACCCCTGTTAACAAACCATTATATTACATTCTCTATTTTTCTCCATGCTCATATAAAATAACTTAAAAACATATATGCAAAGTTTTACAAAAATAAGTTCCTATAAGGCTGTTTCTCATCTTGCAATTCTCAATGTGACTCAAAGAAATTCTTCCAAGTCAATAAATGTACTCTACTTTTTTTTTTTTTTTTTAAGACAAGGACTTGCTCTATCACCCAGGCTGGAGTACAGTAACATAAATACAGCTCCCTGCAGACTTGACCTCCTGGGCTCAAGCCATCTTCCTGCCTCAGCCTCCCATATAACTGGGACCACAGGTGCAATGCCACCACACCTAGCTAATTTTTTAAATTTTTGTAGAGATAGGGTATCGCTGTGTTGCCCAGGCTGGTCTCAAACTCCTGGGCTCAAGTAATCCTCCCACCTCAGCCTCCCAAAGTGCTGGGATTATAGGCATGAGCCACCACGCCCAGCCTCCAATACATTTTCTTTTTTCTTTTTGATACGGAATCTCGCTCTGTCACACAGGCCGAAGTGCAGCGGTGTGATTCAGCTCACTGCAATCTCTGTCTCCCAGATTCAAGCACTTCTCCTCCCTCCAGGGTAGCTGGGATTACAGGCACCCACTACCACACCACCACACCCAGCTAATTTTGTATTTAGTACAGATGTGTTTTTACCATGTTGGCCAGGCTGGTCTCAAATTCCTGACCTCAGGTGATCCACTTGCCTCGGCTTCCCAAAGTGCTGGGATTACAAGTGTGAGCCACAGTGCCCAGCCTCCAATATATTGTTTTTAATGGCTACATAATACTCCAAATTGCAGATGCTATATAGTTCATTCAACTATTTCTTTTTTTAATTTTTTAAATTTTGAGACAGAGTCTCACTTTGTTGCCCAGGCTGGAGTGCCGTGGTGCAATCTCGGCTCACTGCAACCTCCACCTCCCAGGTTCAAGTGAGTCTCATGCCTCAGCCTCTGGAATAGCAAGGACTACAGGCGTGCGCCACCACACCTGGCTAATTTTTGTTTCTGTTTTTGTTTTAGTAGTGACAGGGTTTCAGCATGTTGGCCAGGCTGGTCTCGAATTCCTGGCTTCAAGTGATCTGTCCACCTCAGCCTTCAGTCAGCTATTTCTCAGTTGAAGGATACTTTCATTGTTTCCTCTTGTTTGTCACTAAGAACAGTAAGCACACTGATATCTCTACCATTATAAATCTGGTGCTTTTATTTTTGCAGAAATGATCCCCGAAAGTGGATCCAGGTCAAAGGAGTTATATATTTTTTATTGTTAACAGTTACTAACAGATGCCTTCAAATACATAACAGGCCAGGCATGGTGGCTCACACCTGTAATCCCAACACTTTGGGAGGCCGAGGCAGGAGGATCGCTTGAGGCCAGGAGTTCAAGTTTCTTGCCTGGACAATATAGCAAGATCCCTATTTCTACAAAATATTAAAAAAATAATAATAACCACTAAGTCTCTAACAATTTACATTTCCACCAGTACCATGTGAAACTGTGCTCTTCCCAATATCCCTGACAGCAATAGGTTTAGCCTTCTTTTTGTTTGTTTGGGTTTCCTTTTCTTGTTCTTGTTCTTTTTACTTATATAATTTTTTTGAGACAGTGTCTCGCTCTGTTGCCCAGGCTGGAGTGCAGTGGCGTGATCATAGCTCACTGAAACCTTAAACTCCTGGGTTCAAGGGATCCTCCTGCTTCAGCCTTCTGAGTAGGTGGGACTACAGGCTCGTGCCACCATGCTCGGCAATTTTCTTCTTCATTTCTTTATTTTATGGACATTTTCAAACATTGTGAATGCAAACAGAATAGTATGATGAACCTCCAAAAACTCATGGCTCAGCTTCAGCAATTTTCAATATTCTTTTATTCCTGTAGCCTTCTTTTTAATTTTTGCAAATTTATGGGCATAAAGTGATATACTTGCTGTTACTTTTTTCATCTTGTTTTTACATTTCTCTGACTGCTAGTGATTTTGAGCACATTTTCACATGTGTGGAGTTGATCTTATGTAAGAGCCTATTCATAGACTTTGCATAATTTTTGGTTGTTTGTCTTTTTCTTGTCAATTTATAGGAGCAGTTTGTATATAATAGATGTTAATCCTTTACTTACCTTCCATATTGCCAATATTTTTTCTAATCCAATGTTTGTCTGTGGGGTCTATTCTAAAGTTTTAAATTTTTATATATTTCATGATTTCATGTGTATCTGTTTTTTCTTAAAGCTTCTATATTTTCTGTATTGCATAAGAAATTCCCCCCCGCCTCCCCGCCCCCACCACCAAGTACAATCTGGTAGTTTAGAAAATTGATTGGCAAAATGTACTGAAGCAGAACATACACATTTCCTATGACCTAGAAATTCATCTGCTAAGTATATATCCAACAAAAATGCATAGATATGTTCATGCACAGACATGTACAGCGGGCACAGCAGCTCCCACCTGGAATCCCAGCAGTTAGAAGGTGGAAGCAGGAAGATCACTTGAGTCCAGGAGTTTGAAACCAGCCTGGGTGATATAGTGAGACCTCTGTCTCTACAAAACAATAAAATAATTAGCCAGGCATGGTGGTGGCACAAACTGTAGTCCCAGCTATTTGGGAGGCTGAGGCAGGAGGATCGCTTGAGTCCAGGAGTTGGAGGCTGCAGTGGGCTATGATCTAGCTACTGCACTTCAGCCTAGGCGACAGAATGAGACTTTATCTCCGAAAATAAAATATAAGGCTGGGCATGGTGGCTCACACCGGTAATTCCAGCATGTTGGGAGGCCGAGTAGGGTAGATCACAAGATCAAGAGATTGAGATCATCCTGGCCAACGGTGAAACCCCATCTCTATTAAAAATATAAAACAGTTAGCTGGGCATGGTGGCGCACACCTGTAATCCCAGCTACTCGGGAGGCTGAGGCAGGAGAATCACTTGAACATGGGAGGTGGAGGTTGCAGTGAGCCAAGATCACGCCACTGCAGTCCAGCCCGGTGATAGAGCAAGACTCCATCTCTAAATTAATTAATTAATTAAATAAAATAGTACAAAAATATTCATAGAACTATTCATAAAAGCCAAAAACTGGTGGGGAAAAAACTAATGCTCATCAACACTGCAATGGTGCAGCCATAAAAAAGAACAATATTATGTCCTTTGCAGGGACATGGTTGGAGCTGGAAGCCGCTATCCTCAGCAAACTAACACAGGAACAGAAAATCAAATACCGCATATTCTCACTTGTATGTGAGAACAGATAGAGGGGAATGACACACCCGGGGCCTTTTGGAGGGTGGAAAGGGGGAGGAGGGAGTGGATCAGGAAAAATAACTAATGAATATTAGGCTTAATACCTGGGTAATGAAATAATCTGGACCGCAAACCCCCATGACACAAGTTTACTTACGTAACAAACCTGCACTTGAACCCCTGAACTTAAGATAAAAGTTGAAAAAGTTAGAATAGATAGATCGGGCACAGTGGTTCACACCTGTAATCAATCATAGCACATTGGGAGGCCAAGGCGGGTGGATCACAAGATCAGGCGTTCGAGACCAGCCTGATCAACACAGTGAAACCCCTTCTCTACTAAAAATACAAAAAATTATCCAGAAATGGTGGTGGGCACGTGTAATCCCAGTTACTTGGGAGGCTGAGACAGGAGAATAGTTCGAACCTGGGAGGCGGGGGTTGCAATGAGCAGAGATTGCACCACTGCACTCCAGCAGGGGTGACAGTACGAGATTCTGTCTCTAAAAAAAAAAAAATAGAATGAATAAATAAATTGTGGCATATTCATACAATGTAATGCTATACTGCAATGATAATGAACTACAGCTACACATCTCACAAAAATAATACTAAAAAAGAAACCAGACATTGAAGAGTACATGCTGTATGATTCCATTTATATAAACATCAAAACCAGACAAAAATAATCTATAGCGTGAGAAGTCAGGGTAGAGATTACTCTTGAAATGGGGCACAAGGAACTTTCTGGGGGAGTTGGTCAATTTCTGTTTGTTGATCTGTACATAACAAACAATCATAATCAAACAGATGTGTTCACTATAGGATCTGTGATTTTTGTACCTTCTGTAGGTAGGCTATACTGCAATAAAAAGTTTACTAAAGACCACGCACGGTGCCTTATGTTTGTAATCCCAGCACTTTGGGAGGCCAAGACGGGCAGATCACGAGGTTAGGAGTTCGAAATCAGTCTGGCCAACATACTAAAACCCCATCTCTACTAAAAATACAAAAATTATCTGGGCCTGGTTGGGGAGGGGGTGCCTGTAATCCCAGCTACAAAGGAGGCTGAGGCAGAAGAAATTCGTGAACCCGGGAGGCGGAGGTTGCAGTGAGCCGAGATCGCACCATTGCCCTCCAGCCCAGGAGACGGTGCGAGACTCCGTCTCAAAAAAAAAAAAAAAAAAAAAAAAAAACAAGTTTAATATAAGATACAAAATAAATTTCCCCATCTCCTAGCTCCTAGATAGTTCATGTAGTATTGTAAACCATCCTCAGAGAACTGTATTGTCTTATTTTTCACATTTACTTTTAATCCATTAGCATGTTGTTACATATTGTGGCAGGCAGGCTTCTAAGATGCCCCATGACTGTCGCCTGCTTGTATTCATGGTCTTGTGTTATCTCCTCCCTGTGAGTGAAGGCTGGAACTGGCTTCTGCCAAATAGAATATAGCAAAATTAGGCCAGGTGTGGTGGCTCACACCTATAATCCCAGCACTTTGAGAGACCAAGGCAGGAGGATCACTTGAGGTGGGTTCGAGACCAGCCTGGCCAACAGGGTGGAACCCAGTGTCTACTATAAAAATGAAAAAAAGAATTAGCCAGGTGTGGTGATGTGGGCTTGTAATCCCACCTACTCGGGAGTATGAGGCATGAGAACTCTTGGACCTGGGAGGCAGGAGTTGCAGTGAGCTGAGCTCTCACCACTGCACTCCAGCCTGGGCAACAGAGCCAGACACTGTCTCAAAAAACAAAACCAAACAAAAAGGCTTAGAATATGTTAATAGGGTGTCATTTCTGAGATTAGGTTACAAAAGAACTGTGATTTTCATCTTGCCAGCATCTCTTTCTCTCTCCTCTCTCTCTCTCTGTCTCTCTCTGATGAATTAACTTGCTGTGTTATGCACTGCCCTTTGGACAGGCTCACATGACAAGCAAGCAAACAAGGGTGGACCAGCATCTCTTAAGGAACTGAGGCCTTAGTCCAACAGCCTACAAATAAATGAATCCTGCCATCAACCACAGAGTGAGCCTGGAAGTGAACCCTTCCCCCGTCAACCCTTCAGATGAGCACAGCCCAGGCAGGAACCCTGATTGCAGCCTCACTAGACCTGCAGCACTGGGCCCTGCTAAGCCATGCCCACATTCCTGACCCACAGAACCTGTGGAAGAAGAGCTGCTGTTGTTTCAAGTCAGCAATGTGGGGGGTTCTTTGCTATGCAGCAATAGAAAACTAACGCACATGTGATATAAAAAAGACATTTTCTTTCTTCCTCATAGACAGTTACGCTAAGGCATTCATCAAATAGTCCAGTCAATTAAACTATCATCGTTATCTGAGTGTGGTGGTGATCACCAGTAGTCCCAGCTACTTGAGAAGCTGATGTGGGAGGACAGCATGAGCCCAGAACTTTGAGGCTGCAGCGAGCTATGATCATGCCATGGCACTCCAGCCTGGGTGACAGAGCAAGACCCTATCTCTAAATAAATAAATAGCCGGGCACAGCAGCTCCATGCCTGTAATCCCAGCACTTTGGGAAACCAAGGCGGGCAGATCACCTGAGGTTGGGAGTTCAAGACCAGCCTGACCAACATGGAGAAACCCTGTCTCTAATAAAAATACAAAATTAGCCGGGCATGGTGGTGCATGCCTGTAATCCCAACTACTCTAGTGGCTGAGGCAGGAGAATAGCTTGAACTCAAGAGGCGGAGGTTGCGGTGAGCCGAGATCATGCCATGGCACTCCAGCCTCGGCAACGAGAGCAAAACTTCGTCTCAAATAAATAAATAAATAAATAATAAAAATATCATTTTTGACATCTATTAAATTATCACATATGCTGATACTTATTTCTGGATTTTCTGTTCAATCCAACTCATATATTTATTTATTTGTCAATTCTTGTGCTAAAATTATATTGATACTGTGGTTTTGCAGTATGTTCTGATATCAAGTAAAAATAAGCCCCTTTCCCATTTTTCTTTATTCTCACACTTTTCTTGACCTGTCTCAAGCACTTATTCTTTTATTTCAATTTTTTTATTTTTTATTTTTGTGGGTACCTAGTGTATATATTTATAGGGCACATGAGATGTTTTGATATAGGCATGCAATGTGAAAAAAGCACATCAAACATTTATACTTGCATATAATCTTTCTTTTTGCCAATTTTTAAAACTTAGATCAAAAGAGCTACGGGGGCAGGTAGGAGAATCGCTTGAACCCGAGAGATGGAGGTTTCGGTGAGCCAATATTACACCGCTGCACTCCAACCTGGGCAACAAGAGTGAGATTTCATCTAAAACAAAAAAAGAATTACATTATACTTATATTTTAATTTGGGAACAATTTTTTTTTGTTTTTTGGGGGGGTTTTTTGTTTGCTTTTTTGGGGAGAATTTTTTGTTTTTTGAGTTTTTTTGTTTTGTTTTGTTTTTAGAGACAGGGTTTCACTCTGTAACTCACATTGGAGTGCAATTATGCAATTATTGCTCACTGCAGCCTCAAACTCCTGGGCTCAAGTGATCCTCCCACCACCACACTCAGCTATTTTTAAAACTTTATTTGTAGAAAGAGTCTTGCTATGTTGCCCAGGCTGGTCTCAAACTCCCGGCCTCAAGCAACCCTCCTACCTCAACCTCCCAAAGTGTTGGGATTACAGAGGTGAGCCACCACACCTAACTTAATCTGGGGAGCATTCACATTAATTATGTGAAGTCTTCCCATACAGGAACATCCCTTACATTTGTTCATATTTTATGTCTTTCATAAGATTGTAAGCTTTTCTTCCTATAGGTCCTATGCCTTTCTACTTAAATTTATTCCTAAGCATTTTCCTTTCAGTGCTATTATGATTGAAATATTTCTCCTGTTTTCTATTTCTGTTTTCTCTATTCTGTTAGAATAGGAGAAAAGCTATTGATGTCTGTATAGTATAGATCTCGAGATTTCAGAGCTCTTGAGCACACACTGAGGTGCAGGGAAGAAATAGAACTTTATTTCTTTATAAGTTTATAAAATTTATCGACTTTGTAAAATCTTTTTTTTTTTGGAGACGGAGTTTTGCTCTTGCCCCGGCTGGAGTGCAATGGCATGATCTTGGCTCACTGCAACCTCCGCCTCCCAGTTTTAAGCGATTCTCCTGCCTCAGCCTCCAGAGTAGCTGGGATTACAGGCGCTCGCCACCACGCCAAGCTAATTCTGTATTCTTTTTAGTAGAGACAAGGTTTTTCCATGTTGGTCAGGCTGGTCTTGAACTCACGACCTCAGAGGATCCGCCCACCTCGGCCTCCCAAAGTGCTGGGATTACAGGCGTGAGCCACCTCGCCTGGCCAACTTTGTAAAATCTTATAGAACTTCATAAGCTTTATAAAATGTAATTTTTATTTTAAGCTCCCTTTGTGCCAGGTGGAAGAAATTCAATCCCATCTGGCTCTCCCTTGCCTTTTTCAGGGTGGGTTTAAGTTCTGTGGAGCCTACATAGCACCAGCAGGCAAGAGGGCACAGGGGCCTGATCACCATCTGCACTGGCAGGCAGACCCTGAGATGCCGATGGCCTCTGCTGCATTGCCTGTCCTTCCCCTGTGAAGTCTCCCTCCTCCCTCCTTCCCTCCCGCCCGCTCTTTCCCTCCCTCCAACTCTTTCTCTCTCTCTCTCTCTCTACACACACACACACACACACACACATGTATATATGTGTTTATGTTTATATACACACGTATATTTGAGCACATGTGTTCTCTCGCTGCTTTTTTTTTTTTTTTTTGAGATGGAATCTCTGTCACCCAGGCTGGAGTGCAGTGGCTCAACCTTGACTCACTGCTAGCTCCGCCTCCCGGGTTCAAATGATTCTCCCGCTTCAGCCTCCCAAGTAGCTGGGATAACAGGCAACCACCATCATACCCGGCTAATTTTTGTATTTTTGTACAAACAAGCTGTCACCATATTGGCCAGGCTGGTCTCAAACTCCTGACCTCCGGTGATCCACCCTCCTAGGCCTCTCAAAATTCTGGGATTATAGGCGTGGGCCACCCGAGCCTGGCCTTTCTCTGCCTTTCTGTTTTGAGCATGCATGTTCTCTCTCTTTTCTGAGCATGCATGGTCCTCTCTCTTTACCTCTGTCTCTCTCTTTGTTCCCTCTCTCTCTCTTTCTCTATCTCTTTCTTTTGAGCATGCATGCTCTGTCTCTATCTCTATTTTGAGCACACATATTCTTTCTCTTTACTTCTTTCTTGATTCACATATACTTTTTGAGCACACGTGTTCTTTCTCTCTCTGTCTATTTTGAGGATGCATATTCTCTCTAATTTTTTTTATTTTTGAGATGGGATGTCGCTCTGTCACCCACGCTGGAGTGCAGTGGTGCAATCTCAGCTCACTGCAACCTCCATCTCCCAGGTTCAGGCGATTCTCCTGCCTCAGCCCCTGGAGTAGCTGGAATTACTGGCATCTGCCACCACACCCAGCTAATTTTTTTGTATTTTTAGTAGAGATGGGGTTTCACCATGTTGGCCAGGCTGGTCTGGAACTCCTGACCTCAGGTGATCCACCTGCCTCAGCCTCCCAAAGTGCTGGGATTACAGGCGTGAGCCACTCCACCCAGCCTCTATCTCTCTTTATCTCTATTTTGGGCACACACGTTCTCTCCATTTCTCTCTACATATATATTTTTGGGCACACGTGTCCTCGCTCTGTGTGTGTCTATTTCAGCACACATGTTCTCTGTCTCTATCTCCATCTCTATTTTGAGCACACATGTTCCGTCTCTCCCTCTCTCTCTCTCTGTTTTCAATAGCATGCTCTCAATCTCTATGTGAGCATGCATGTTCTCTCTTTATCTCTACTTATCATCTCTCTCTCCCTCCCTCCTCAAAGACACTCTCAGGCACTCAGGCACGTTGTAAACACCCGCCCACCTCCTTGTTACAGTGGACATTGGGGTCCCCTCTAAGGACCCGTCTGCCCCAACACAGAGGACTCTTCTGGAGTCTTCCTGCTTCTCTTCTGAAGTCTTCCTGCCTTCCCAGGCTCCTCCCAGGAAGCAAAACACAGATCTCCTCCGCTCTTGGATCCCATAAACCTACATGGGGTCTTATCCTTGGGTGAGGGGCTGCAGGCCTGGGTCTCCCTTCCTCAGGAAACTGGAGCAGCTTCTTCCTGTTCCTCCTTATTCTCTCTCCTCTCAAAGTCTGGAAATTCTTTTCCAGTCTCATTTAGTGTCTCAAATCTTTTTTTTTTTTTTTTTTTTTGGATATGGAGTCTCACTCTGTTGCCCAGGCCAGAGTGCAATGGCACGATCTCAGCTCACCACAACCTCCACTTCCTGGTTTCAAGCAATTCTCCTGCCTCAGCCTCCCAGGTAGCTGGGATTACAGGCACACGCTGCCACACCTGGCTAATTTTTGTATTTTTAGCAGAGACGGGTTTCTCCATGTTGGCCAGGCTGGTTATTGTCTCAAATCTAGGCTCCTAACTTGAGTTTTCTGAAAACTCAAAGGCTAGAAGAATTTTCATTTTCTCTTTTTGTTTTCTCATTCATTTGCTGAGGTAACAAAATTTAGAGCACATTTGCTTTAATGAGAGGAGGATTGTCAGGGGAAAGGAAGCTCTGGAGCGCAAAAAAGACATAAATATTTCAACATAGGATCCCATCATACATATAGGCACAAAGAGAAGAAATCATTGGCGGAAGTATGACAGAATGTTAATGGAATGCTTGGTTTTCAGATGGTGAAACCATGAATGAACTTTTTAAAAAAATTCTTACTTATGGTTACTAATTTTATTTTTTTTAGATAGAGTGTTTTTCTATTGCTCAGGCTGGAGGGCAGTGGCACAATCTTGGCTCACTGCAGCTTCTGCTTCCCGGGTTCAAGCAGTTCTCCTGTCTGAGCCTCCCCAGTAACTGGGATTACAGGCATGCACCACCATGCCCGGCCAATTTTTGTATTTTCAGTAGAGACGGGGTTTCACCATGTTGGCCAGACTGGACTTGAACTCCAACCTCAAGTGATTCGCCCAACTCAGCCTCCCAAAGTGCTGAGATTACAGATGTGAGCCCCTACACCTGGCCAATTATTATTAATATTTTTGAGGTAGTGTCTCACTCTTTAGTCCAGGCTGGAATGCAGTGGTGCAGTCAGAGCTCACTCACGACTCCTGGGCTCAAGTGATCCTCCCATCTCAGCCTCCTGAGTAGTTGGGACTACACGTGTGAGCCACCACACCTGTCCAAATATTTTCTTATTTAAATTTTTCTGAATTTTACAAAGTTTCTAAAATGTATATTACTTTTATCATCACATACACACACACACACACACACACAACAATTTATTTCAGTTCATTTGCAGTTTGTATTCTATGCAAGTCGAATTTTTTGCATGAGAAATGCCTGAATCCAAGCATAGTAAGTACAATGTGCATTTCAAAACAGTGCAGAGTATACAAAATATAGAGCAGAAAGGAGGGTTCGTTCACACACTAAGTAGCTTGGGTTAGGTTCCATAGTGGCAAGCAATCCCTTTTGTTATAAAGTCAGGACTACTGGGCCAATTTAGGGGTACTGGAACAGCTAGGCACGAAAGAGCAAACAAGTAAATGAAAGACTTCATGATGTACATATTTCTTTGTTTTTGTTTTGTTATTTATTTATTTTTAGATGGAGTCTCACTCTGTCACTCAGGCTGGAGTACAATGGCGCAATCTTGGCTCACTGCAACCTCCACTTCCTGGGTTCAAGCAATTCTCCTGCCTCAGCCTCCCAAGTAGCTGGGATAACAAGTGTGTGCCATCACACCCAGCTAATTTTGGTATTTTTATTAGAGATGGGGTTTCGCCATGTTGGCCAGGCTAGTCTCAAACTCCTGATCTCAGGTCATCCACCCACCTCGACCTCCCAAAGTGCTGGGATTACAGATGTGAGCTACTGTTCCCAGCCTGTTTTGTTTTTTAGAGACAAGTTCTCACTCTCTTGGCCAGGCTGGAGAGCAGTGTGCTACCTGTAGCCTGGAACTCCTGGGCTCAAGGGATCCTCCCACCTCAGCCTCCCAAGTAGCTGGGGCTACAGGCACACACCAGCATGTCTAGTTTATTTTTTATTTTATTTTATTTTTTGTAGAGTCTGAGGTCTTGCTATGTTGCCTAAGCTGGTCTTGAACTCCTGAACCTGACATGGCTTAATGTGAAATAACTTTCACGAAAATCCCAACTGGGTTTCTAGGAAACCCAGCCTAAGTCAGTGGTGTAGGTCCTTCAGATGGTCAGCTGAGAGGTCCAAGCTGGATAAGGACAAGGAAGGGACTGCCAGAGTAGGAGAGACTGAGGAATGAAGGTACTGTGTAGGTCAGGGAATAGGGATAAGGAGAATGAAAAGGTGAAACTGCTGCATGGAGAGGAGCCTGCTATCAGAGAAAGGGAGTTGGGGCGAAAGTGGTTCTGAGTGTGACAAGGGCCCAGGGCATAATGTGCAGTGGTGATGTGGGGGATAAGGTCTCCAACGAGGTACAGCTACTGAGAGGCTGCAGTGCTGGTTAGGCTGTATCTGCAGACATTGAAGACGCTAAGGAGAGTGGCAGGATTCGGGGTGGAGATGAAGGCTAGGGGCCAAGTTACCAAGTTTTCAGTAACTATAAGGGGATGACCAGGAGGGCCAAGAATGACAAAGAGGAGCGGGAGAAGGTGGCAGAGCTGGGCTACATGACCCTCAAATCAGCAGGGGTTTTTTTTCTAAACGCGAGGACAAAGGAGACATGAATGAGTCAAAACTTGCAAACAGAGTGCACCCTGCCTTCGAGGACGCTGGCAGGCCCTCTCTGAACAAAACTGGAAACGTCTACCAGGAGCAAGGGTGGTCACTGCCATTACAAGATGCCCTTTCATGCCACATTGCCTTGCATCTAAGGCATAGGGATCTCTAAGCTCTATGAAGACAGGGAACTCATCACTCTTGTTCACCAGGCAGGCATGTAATCGCTCATAATAAATACATATTTATTGGCTCGGCATGGTGGCTCATGCCTGTAATCCCAGCACCTTGGAAGCCCAAGGCAGTGGATCATCTGGGGTCAGAAGTTTGAGACCAGCCTGGCCAAAGTGGTGAAACCCCGTCTCTACTAAAAATACAAAAATTATCCGGGTGTGGTGGCCCACACTTTTAATCCCAGCTACTCGGAGGCTGAGGAAGGAGAATTGCTTGGACCCGGAAGGCAGAGATTGCAGTGAGCCGAGATCGCGCCATTGCCCTCCAGCCTGGGTGACAAGAGCGAAACTCTGTCTCAGAAAATACATACATACATATTTCCTTGTTTACTTATTTTATTTTTGGAGACTAGGTCTCTCTCTGTCTCCCACGTTGAAGTGCAACGGCACAGTTATAGCTCACTGGAGCCTTGCCTTCATGACTCAAGTGATCCTCCCGCCTCAGCCTCCTAAGTAGCTGGAACTGCAGGTGGACATCACCACATCTGGCCAATATTTTTTTTTTTTTTTTTTTTTTTGAGAGACGGGGTCTCACTATGTTGCTGTTCTCAAACTCCTGGCCTCAAGTGATTCTCCCTCCTAGGCCTCCCAAAGTGTTGGGATTAGAGGTGAGCCACCTGCCCGACCCATAATAAATATTTGTTGAACGAATGACGGAACCACCAATTAATCTCCATTTCCTGATAGCTCAGCGCGGTCCGCTGGTGCAGTGATGAAGAGCACGGGCTTTGAGGTCAGGCGGATCTGTGTTTGGATTGCGGATCTGAGCCTCCGCTTGTGCCTGCTGCAGTGCGGTGAGGGCTCCAGCAGCTGATGATGAACCGGCCCTCGGCACGTGGTAAGTTCTCCATAAGTGGGTTCAGTAAAATCTCTCTCCCGGGAAAGCTCCCCACCGTGTTTGGTGGGGTGCCTGGTGCGCAAGGATGAGGCTGGGTGTGATGAGAAGGGCGGGGACAGGCGAGGACTCCAGGCTGGGGTTTCAGGCCCAGCCAGGGGCGGAGTCTACTCTGTGCCGGGCGGGGACCGTGCGCTCCCCTGGAGGCACCGAGGAACCGGGCCGGCCGTGCTGCTGCCCAGGCGCTATGGAGAGCGCGGTCGGGGGGTCGAGGCCGTGGCCCCGGTTGGGGCTCTTGCTCCAGTTCGCGGGGCTGCTCGGGACGCTGAATCCACAGGTGAGAGCCAGGGACCGACGCTGGGTCCCCACAGTCGGGTCGCGGGGCGCAGGGGGCGGGGTCGCTCTGGGACCGAAGGCGCGGCGGGCCCACGGGGGCGCCTCTCTCTCTCTCAGGCCTGGGTCCCTACCGAGTGAAAGCCTCCTGGGTTTGGGAAGTCGTCAGTTACTCCCAGAAAATACTTAGCTGGAGAGATCTGCCAGCGTGGAAAGGCGAGAGTAGATCGAGCACCTCGCCTCTTCTGCGGGGAGGGGTGCCGTCTGGAGCAGGGTGTGCAGCCGGGCACGAAAGCCAGGCCTCTGAAAACTTCTGGAAATCCTGGCTCCCTTTGAAAATATGATTAACTCAGGGCCCTCTGCTGAGAAATGCGCCTGCACGCCCAGTTTTGCAATTTCAGAGGCTTTACAATGGGGTCCCCTTACCCATGGCTGCACCCCAGGTTCAGAACTTGTGAGATCAATGAGCTGGGGGTGTGAGTCTCTACTCCCACGGTGCCAGGAGCAGGAGAGTCTTAAAGAAATGCAGCCAGAAGGCAAAAGTCTCCTGGCCTGGAGCCCCCATGGGGTGAAAGCAATCAGTTGAGTTAAGCACCCCCATTCCCTCCTTCCACCTCATGGGTCCATCTCATGGTTGCCAGCTAAGACTGCAAGCCCAATGTGGCCAGATCAGGTGTCTCCAGAAAAATTAGAAACGAGAAAAATTAGAAATCTTATTTTTTATAAATCATCCCATTTTTTTTTAATTGGCAGCTAATTGAAAACAAATTTTTTAGCACTAGATGGTCAAACAAAATTCATTTGTGGGCAACCAATCTGCAGCCTGTTCTACAGACCGTTCTCCCTCCTGCTGTCCTGCAGATGACAAAACTGAGGCCCAGAAAGAAAGAGGGGCTAGCAGATAGTTTCCTGACCCTCCACTCAACATCAGTGGCTCAGCCCCAAACCTGAGGGTCCTGAAGCAGGATGTGGCCTTTGCAGGGGTGCGGCTGGGCCACCCGGATGTTAGGCCTCTGCTGGGAGTTCAGCCTCACCCTGTTTGCTCAAGGAGGGGCTGGAGCAGGTGACTGAGCCCAGAAGCGCCAGATATAAGTATGTGTGGCTCCAGTCCCCCTTTCACAGCCACCCCCAGCCTTGGGTCAGGGGACCCACTGGAGCCTGGCACCAAAACCAGCTGGGCTGGTTTGGGGAAGTGGAAAGGGGCAGACATTGTGGCAGAGGAAAAGGAGGCCAGGCATAGGAATCAGAGAGATGACAACTCAAGTCCAAAGTTTTGCCACTTATTATCTCTGTGGCTTTAAGCCAATGACTAACTTTGCTGAGCGTCATTCTCTCTCCCCTGTAGAATGGGAAAACTAATAGTACCAGTCTTAGAATGAGTTCAGTGGCTCATGCTTGTAATCCCAACACTTTGGGAGGCTGAGGTAGGAGGAACACTTGAGGCCAGGAGTTCCAGACCAGCCTGGACAACATAGCAATACCCTATCTCTACAAAAAATACAAACACTAGCCAGGAGTGATGGCACACACCTGTGGTTCCAGCCACCTGGGAGGCTGAGGTGTGAGGATCAGCTAAGCCAAGGGGTTTGAGGCTGCAGTGAGCTATGATTGTGCCACTGCATTCCAGTTTGGGCAATAGAGCAAAACCCTGTTTTATATTAAAACAACAAGGACAATAACAAAAAAGAAACAAAACAAACAATGAAGTCATTTTGTAGAGGCCTTTAGTCTTCTTCGGAAAACCAGAATGAATTGAGGGAAGAGGTAAGGAATTGGGAATTTAGATACATGGGAGCCAAAACCTCCCCCCAGGACCCCCCAGCTCCCACTGTAAACCCTCTCTAGGGTCAAAGAGATGATGGGTGACACCAGCATGTTCCCCAATCAACCTTCCTCCCCTGCTCTGTTCCCATCTGGGGGGAAGGGAAGTCATGGCCAGCCCTGCCTGGGACAGGAGCAAAGGGTGGTCCCAGACCCCTGAGAGAGCTAACTTTGTTCCTACCCCCTTGCAGGTTCATAGTCTCAGGCCAGAGAGCCTCCTGCTGGTGTCTACCTTGGATGGAAGTCTCCATGCACTGAACAAACAGACAGGGGACCTGAAGTGGACCTTGAGGGATGGTGAGCAAGAGGTGGTCCCTCCTCCCTTCTTGGGCCCATAGATTGGTGGAGGGGGAGTCACTGTGGCATAGAGAATAAGAACATGCCGGGAACGGTGGCTCACGCCTGTAATCCCAGCACCTGGGGAGGCTGAGGCGGGTGGATCACTTGAGGTCAGGAGTTCAAGACCAGCCTGGCCAACATGGTGAAACCCCGTCTCTACTTAAAATACAAAAATTAGCTGGGCGTGGTGATGGGTGCCTGTAATTCCACCTACTCGAGAGGCTGAGGCAGGAGAATCACTTGAACCCAGAAGGCGGAGGTTGCAGTGAGCCGAGATTGTGCCACTGCACTCCAGCCTGGGTGACAAGAGTGAAACTGTCTCATAAAAAGAGAGAGAGAGAGAATAAGAATGTGGGCTCTAGAATCCAATGGTATCTACATGCAGCTTCACTGCTTACCAGCTGTGTGGCCTTGAGAAACTCACTTTACCTCTCTGATCCTCAGTGTCCTCATCTGTAAAATGGGGCAAAAGATATGACCTTATCTGACAGAGTTCTTGGGAAGATGGCATTACATTCATGCCATAGCTCAGCGAATATGAGCTGTGCTTTTCAGTGGAGTCTGGAAGGAGCTGCTCATGCTATGTGTCCCTGTCCCTGCAGATCCTGTCATACAAGGACCAATGTATGTCACAGAGTAAGTGAACCTGGGGCCTTTTAAGGAGGAGGCAGCTGGGAGATGGGGGACCCATAGTTGTCTGGAGAGAGTATGTGTGTGGGGCTGGGACAAGTTGGAAGTAAAGGAAGAGAATTGATTCTGGATGTGATATGAGGGAGGGTCTTGGAGCCCCAAGGTGTCTCCTATGAGAACAGGCTTCTACTAGCTGAGAAGTTGGAGGGAATTTGGGACTTTCATGAAACCAGAGGGCAGGCACCCATTCATCTCCTTGTTCCTCTTTACTCCACAGAATGGCCTTTCTGTCTGACCCAGCTGATGGCAGCCTGTACATCTTGGGAACCCAAAAGCAACAGGGATTAATGGTTTGTTTCCCATGGTGTTCGGGAATGGATAAGGGCCAGGACTTTTGTCAGGTGGAGCACTGAGAGGTGGAGAGGGAGTATGATTGGTATCTCCCGTCCTGCAGAGGATGTAAGTCAGGACTCTGAGCACATTGTGGGAAGGCTGTCTGAGGGACCTGTTGCAAGGGTGGTAAGGGGAAGTCTGGCTGTGCCTGCAGGGCAATCTGACTGTCAAGCTGGGGGTATCCCAGGGGCTTCTCCAGGACTCTGAGGGCTTTAAGGAGAAATGTATGTATCAGTTAGCTTTTGCTAAATACAAATCAACCCAAAACTCAAGAGCTTAAAACCCAAACATCACCTAAATTTATTCAACTCAGAATTTGGTGGGATGACCATTTAGGCTGGGCTTAGCACAGTGGTTCTTCTGCTGGTCTAGATTGAACTTGTTTATGCATGTGTGGTCAGCTGCTGGTCAATTGGATGGCTCTGTTTCTGAAAGTTGGTTGGTAGTTGGCTGGTTTTTGGCAGGGGTGGCTGGGCCATGTGTCTCTTATCCCTAGCAGGCAATCCTAGACTTGTTCACATGGTGTCAACAAGGGACCCCAAAGCTGCAATACATAAGCACTTTTCAAGCTTCTGTTCACATCACATTTGCTAAAAGCTCATCAGCCAAAGCAGGTCACATGGGCAAGCTGAGAGTTCAGTGGTGAAAAAACAGACTCTATCTCTTTATGGAAGGAGCTGAGAAGTCACCATGTGAAGGGACATGCATACAAGATGAAGAGGAATCTGTGGCCATTTTTTGCAATCTTCCACATCAGGACTCTGAATGGGGTGGAATGTGCTTTGTCAGATTTTTCTTTTTTTAATTTTTAAAAGACAGGACCTCATTCTGTGTCCAAGCTGGAGTGCAGTGGTATGGTCATAGCTCACTACAGCCACAAACTTCTGGCCTCAGGCAATCCTCGTACCTCAGTATCCTGAGTAGCTGAGACTACAGGTGCATACCACCACACCCAGTTCTTTGTCAGAATTCTGACCATGCCAGGGGAAGCCTGCCAGAAAAGTCTTAAGGTCTTAAGTATGTGATTTAGGAAGTGATAAGAAATTTTAGTGTGTGACTCAGGCAGGGTCTCAACTTGGCATACTCACATGGCACACTCAAATAGAATAGTTTGAGGACATTTTGTTAAAGGTGTGAGCAGAGTATAGGAAACCACAAGGGATAGTGCAGTATATTAGTTCATTCCTACATTCCTATTAAAAAAAAATACCTGAAACTGGGTAATTTGTAACAAAAGAGGTTTAATTGACTCATGGTTCTACAGGCTGTGCAGGAAGCATAGTAACTTCTGCTTCTGGAGAGACCTCAGGAAACTTACAATCATGACAGAAGCCACGAAGGGGAAGCAGGCATGTTTTACACGCCCAGAGCAGGAGCAAGATAGAGAAAGGAGGTACCAAACAGAGGAGGTACCACCTACTTTAAACAACCAGATCTCGTGAGAACTCTATTACAAGAACAGCACTGGCTGGGCACAGTGGCTCATGCATGTAATCTCAGCACTTCAGGTGGCCAAGGCAGGCAGAACACCTGAGGTCAGGAGTTCGAGACCAGCCTGGCCAATATGGGGAAACCCCGTCTCTACCAAAAAATACAAAAATTAGTCAGCTGTGGTGGCACATGTCTGCAGTCCCAGCTGCTTGGGAAACTGAGGCAGAAGAATTGCTTGAACCCAGGAGGCAGAGATTGCAGTGAGCCGAGATGGCACCACTGCACTCCAGCCTGGGTGACCGAGCAAGACTCTGTCAAAAGAAAAAGAAAAAGAACAGCACCAAATGGAGAAATTTGTCCCCATGATCCAATCACCTCCCACCAGCCCCACTTCTAACATTGGGGATTGCAATTCAACAGGTGATTTATGTGGGGACACAAATCCCAACCATATTATGCAGTATCCTTTGGTTCGTGACAGTGGGGTGCCATTATCAGCCCTAATTCTGGAGGCTAGGGAGGGAGCAGCTACCACAGCCTGGAACTGGAGAGAGATGTCCTGAGAGCACCACCCAGTGGGACCTCAGCACTTCGGTGGAGGGACACAGCCAGCCCATGAGGACTCTGTGGGGAGGACACCAGGGCATACTCTGATCTCAACCTGTCCTCATTATTCAAACCCAATAGGAAGCCAGAGCACAGAGTGCCCACAGACATAATCTAGACAAGTCCAGCTCTGGGGAGAAGGTGGAGGGTGGATCTGATCTCCACTCTTAGCCAGCATCAGGCCATGATCTCCTTTATTCTGGAACAACTCCTTTACTTCTCTGAGTCTCTCATGGCTGTTGATAGTTTTTAAGTACCCGTGTGAATTGGGTTTTTTTTTTTGGAATTAAACTCCTCACTAGTGTGTGAGGTTTTTTTGTTTTTGTTTTTGTCTGTTTTGTTTTATTTTGTTTAGAGACAGAGTCTCACTCTATCGCCTAGGCTGGAATGCAGTGGCACAGTCAGAGCTCACTGAAGGCTTGAATTGCTGGGCTCAAGCTATCCTCCTGCCTCAGCCTCACTAGTAGCTGGGACTACAGGCATGCACCACCATGCTCAGCTAATTTTTTTTTTTTAATTTCCTTAGAGACAAGGTCTCGCCGTGTTGCCCACGCTGGTCTTGAATTCCTGGGCTCAAGCAATACTCCTTCCTCGCCTTCCCAATGTGCTGGGATTACAGGCATGAGCCACCATGCCCATCCCAGTGCAAGTTTTTGATGGGGAGGTCAGGTCAGTCCAGGAGCAAGTGGCTCATGTGGTACCTTGACACTGGCTGTGGGAATTTCTGCATTTCCTCAAGAGGCTGTGTAGCAAAATGATTCAGTGTGCTGGCTCTGGAGGCTGACTGCCTGGGTTCAAGGCCACTTAGTAGCTGTGTGACATTAACCAAGTTACATGGCCTCTCCAAGCCCCAGTTTCCTTACCTAAAAAGTGGAAATGATAGTAGTACCTGTTAATTGGTTGCTATGGAAATGGCTCACCTGGCACAGTGAGCAAGTGTGTTTCTGCTCTTACTTCTTCCTGGAAATTTTCCCTCTCCCAGAAACTGCCATTCACCATCCCTGAGCTGGTTCATGCCTCTCCCTGCCGCAGCTCTGATGGGGTCTTCTACACAGGTGAGCATCTCTCTAGCCTGTGGGGTCTAGGTTCAGCCAGCAAAGTCTGGGATCTAGGTCATGACGGGCTAATTAGGCACAGGAGTGATGGGACCACACCCCTTCCCATGCCAACTTGGGAGCTAAAACACTTTCCACTTCCACAGGCCGGAAGCAGGATGCCTGGTTTGTGGTGGACCCTGAGTCAGGGGAGACCCAGATGACACTGACCACAGAGGATCCCCCCACCCCTCGCCTCTACATCGGCCGAACACGTGAGTCGGGCCCCAGCTGTTCATTCAAGCTCTAGGCAGACTTCCCTTTTGCTCTGCTGAGATCTGGCTGTTGCTAACCAAGTTGAATTCAGGCCGATCAGTCTGTTAGTCATCAACAAATATTCTACAGAGCACTGAACTAGGAGCTGGGGTAGAGCTGTAAACAAGACAGCTACAGTCTCTGCCACTGTGATGCTCACAGGCTTCCAGGCCTCCAGGCTGTGTGCTCGGGAAACCCCCACTCCTACAAGATAAATGGCCCCTGGGGTTGAAGGGAGCATCACATGGGCATTCCTGGTAATCTTGCTTCTGGGATCTCCAGAGTATACGGTCATCATGCATGACCCAAGGGCCCCGGCCCTGCGCTGGAACACCACCTACCGCCGCTACTCAGCACCCCCCATGGATGGCTCACCTGGGAAATGTGAGTTCCACCTTTCTCTGGTCCCATCATGGAGCAAGGTCCCCAATAAGGAAACCCATGAACAGCGTCCATGACCAGTTCCCAGCCACATTTTGACCCACTGGACCTCCCCAGGGACCCCATGTACTGAATGACACACCCCTGAAGGCTGACCCCAAATGACTCCCTCAACACCCAGACTGACCCTCCTGAACCCTGGCCAATCCCTCAACCTCCTAACTCTTCTATACTCTAGGTGACCCCAACCAGGTAACCCTGGATGACCTCCCATATTCAGAGTGACCCCAAACAGCCCCTGAGCAATCTCTGCATGTCCTGACCCCTACATATAACCTCTGAAAGCTGACCCTAAGTAGCCTCTTCCATGGACTGACTCCCCAGGTGACCCTGACCACTCTCCTGCGTTTTTTGTGAGATAGGGCCTCACTCTGTCACCCAGGCTGGAGTGCAGTAGTGCAACCATAGCTTACCACACCCTCCAACTCCTGGGCTCAAGCGATCCTCTATCCTCAGCCTCCTGAATAGCTGGGACTGCAGGTGTGCACCACCAAGCCAGGCTCGTTTTTAAATTTTTTTTTTAGAGATGAGGTCTTGCTATGTTGCCCAGGCTGGTCTCAGACTCCTGGGCTTAAGTGATCCTCCTGCCTCGGCTTCCCAAAGTGCTGGGATTACAAGCATAAGCTACTGCACCTGACCCACCCCCTTGATATTATGACTGATACCCAACAGCCAGAGTGACCTTGCAGGTGCCCCTAAGACCCCCCAATCCCTGATTTCATCATTCTGCATGATCCTACACAGATCACTTTATCAGAGGTGAAGTCGCCTACGCACCCCAGCCGACCCCTCTCACACTCTAATTGACTCTCAAGTGACCCACATGCCTCCAGGCCACCCTGATTGATCCATCCTAGGTGACCATCTGTTGACCATAAGCAATACCCCACATCCTAAGTGACCCAAACTGACTCCTACACACCTGAGTCACCCTTGAATGACCCTGATTGATCACCTTATTTTCAAAGTGACCCCATGAACTCCAACGAAACTTCTCACATCCTGATAACCCTCCATGTGATCTCACTTGACCTCCACACACCTGAGTGACCCCCTCACCCAGAGGGCCCACCCTTGGACTCTCTTAGGAGAGCCTCCAACCACCTCTCCCCAGCCACCTTTCTCAGCAGACATGAGCCACCTGGCATCCTGTGGGATGGGCCTGCTGCTCACTGTGGACCCAGGAAGTGGGATGGTGCTGTGGACACAGGACCTGGGCGTGCCTGTGATGGGCATCTACACCTGGCACCAGGATGGCCTGCGCCAGCTGCCGCATCTCACACTGGCTCGAGACACCCTGCATTTCCTCGCCCTCCACTGGGGCCACATCCGACTGCCTGCCTCAGGCCCCCAGGACACGGCCACCCTCTTCTCTGCCTCGGACACTCAGCTGCTGTAAGTGTTGGTGTCTGGGGCCCAGGGAGGGAACTATCTGGGAGTGCTGCAGCCTGGGTCCAATGGCCAGGTGAGATGTTCAGCTGTGACACACCAGTACAGCTGAAGCAGGAGTCAAAACATCTCAAATTGGTTACTTACCCAACTGGTTGGTAAATAACCAGTGTCCTGTGCAGCCCTCCAAGTGTTCTCAGGAACCCCTGGGTAACCCCCACTGTTCAGCAACTCACAGGATAAGATCTGGCCTAGGAGGGTATATTAGTCCATTTTCATGCTGCTAATAAAGACATACCCAGCTCACGCCTGTAATCCCAGCACTTTGGGAAGCTGAGGCAGGTGGATCACCTGAGGTCAGGAGTTTGAGTCCAGCCTGGCCAACATGGAGAAACCCCATCTCTACTAAACATATAAAAATTAGCTGGGTGTGGTGATGCATGCCTGTAATCCCAACTACTTGGGAGGCTGAGGCAGGAGAATTGCTTGAACCTGGGAGGTGGAGGTTGCAGTGAGCCGAGATCATGCCATTGTACTCCATCCTGGGCAACAACAGTGAAACTCCGTCTCAAAAAAAAAAAAAAAGACATACCCAAGACTTAGCAATTTACAAAAGAAAGAGGTTTAATGGACTTACAGTTCCATGTGGCTGGGTAGCCTCACAATCATGGTGGAAAGCAAGGAGGAGCAAGTCACATCCTACATGGATGGCAGCAGACAAAGAAAGGAGCTGGTGCAGAGAAACTCCCCCTTATAAAACCATCAGATCTTGTGAGACTTGTTCACTATCATGAGAACAGCATGGGAAAGACCTGCCTTCATGATTCAATTACCTCCCACTGGGTTCCTCCCACAACACATGGGAATTCAAGTGAAATTTGGGTGGGGACACAGCCAAACCATATCAGAGGTGGACTCCAGGTCTTAATCTGTTCTGATTGGTAGGCGCTGTGCCTTATGGATTGCTAAATACTTTAAATAACACCCTTATTGCATCTAACACCTTAATGTCCCCATCTTGAGAAACCAGTAGACAGCTTGGGAAGATCTGAGATCATCTATCTATTCATTTCAATTCATTTTGCAAATATTAATTGAGCACTTAGTGTGTGCCAGTCTCACTAGAGTCTGGGAGGGCAATAGTAAATAACCCAGCCATTGTTCCTGCCTACAGGAACCCAAGTCTAGTGGGAGAGACAGACATGTAAAGAGACAATTGCAACCTGACATGATAAAGGATGAGATGAGAGTAGTATAAGATGTCATGGCAATGTATAGGAAGAGTACCCACATTGAGACTAGGGACAGGAGGCAGTCATAGAAAGCTTCCCAGAGGAAGGTACATCTAAATTAAAACCCCAAAAATGAATAGGAAATGAGAGAGTTGAGAGAGCATGGAATTTAGGGAACAGGAAAAAATTAAATAAGACTGGAATACAGACCTGAGCAAGGAATAGGGTTTGAGGTTATAAGCTAAGCAGGGATCTTGTAGGATCATTTAAAAGGCTTGGACATTTTCTCCTAAAGCCAGAGAGAAGTCACTGGAGAGTTTTAAGGAAGGAAGTGACTTGATCATATTTTCATTTTAGAAACAATATCTTAGAGTGGTATATGGAAAGAAATGGACCATTCATGGAATATTGATTTGTTCAGGCAAGAAATGAAGTCAGGTTATACTAGAGCAGAAACTCTATAGAGGGAAATAGTCTCTACTTATGTAAAATATATCAGAAGGAAAAATTTGGTGATTAAGGAATTTGGTAATTGTGAGCAAGGAGTCAAAGATCATGCTCAGGTTTCTAGAAGCACGTCGGTGCTATCATTTTCAGAGGCAGGGAACACTACAGGAGGTGGGGGAGAAGAAGGAGGAAGAAGTAAAGAATGACGTAATGAGTTTATATGTAGAAAATTAGGCTCTTGAAAGAGGTCTGGGTTAGACATCGATTTGAAATTGTGACTATAGAGCATGTATCAGCTAGCTTTAGCTGCATAACAAATCACCCCAAAACAGACAGCTTAAAAAACAACAATTTATTATTCCTCAAGATTCTGTGGGTCAGCTGGGCAGGTGGTTTTTCTGCAGTCTGCTTGTGGCTTGGTTGAGTCTGGAGAATCTAGGATGGCTTCACTCATCTATCTCATAGTTGATGGACTGTTTGGCCTATGGAGGATTAAAGAGGTCTCTCACACCCCAGCAGGCTAGCCTGGGTTTTCTCCCATGATGGTCTCAGGGCTCCAGAGAACAATGCAGAAGGAAGCCTCAAGCCACAAGTACTTTTCAAGCTTCTACTTACATCACATGTGCTGTTGTCTAATTGATTAAAGCAAGTCTCATGGCTAAGCCAAGAGTCAATGTGAGATGGAAATATACAAGGGTGTGAGTACCCTGATAACTGAAACTACTCACCACCAGCATTCATTCTTCTCTTCTTTTTCTTACCTCTCGCTAGGATGACGCTGTATGTGGGGAAGGATGAAGCTGGCTTCTATGTCTCTAAAGCACTGGTCCACACAGGAATGGCCCTGGTGGTGAGAAGTGGTCTCTGAGTGGGCTGAAAGAGGATGAACAGAAGAACCTCCCTCACTCATGGCTCTCCATCTTCTGCTGTAGCCTCGTGGACTGACCCTGGCCCCCACAGATGGCCCTACCACAGATGAGGTGACACTCCAAGTCTCAGGAGAGCGAGAGGGCTCACCCAGCACTGATGTCAGATACCCCTCAGGCAGCATAGCCCTCCCAAGCCAGTGGCTGCTCATTGGTGAGATCTTCTGGCTCAAATTGGGAGTAGATGAAAATAAAGAACCT
The DNA here is from genome assembly GCA_963574635.1 of Cheracebus regulus. Classification (NCBI taxonomy): domain Eukaryota; kingdom Metazoa; phylum Chordata; class Mammalia; order Primates; family Pitheciidae; genus Cheracebus; species Cheracebus regulus. Next base: position 36,833 of record CAUYQU010085918.1, on the reverse strand, counting down.
GTGAGCCCAGCTTCTGAGCTGGAAGGCTGAGGTTCCCTTCAGCCTGATGACTTTTGCCCCCTGCTTTAGGACACCATGAGCTACCCCCAGTCCTGCATACCACCATGCTGAGGGTCCATCCCACCCCAGGGAGTGGGACTACAGAGACAAGACCCCCAGAGAACACCCAGGCCCCAGCCTTCTTGGAGGTCAGTGCTGGAAAGGCAGAGAGCAGGGGGTAGGGAGGCCCCAGCAGGTGGGGGAGCAGCCCTTGGACCTTTTCCTCAGGCTTCTAAGAATAACAATTGGGGATGGGTCAATTGACCTCACACAATTTCCCAGAGGACAAACATTTTGTTGTTGTTGTTGTTACTGGCAGAAACACGTCAGAAGTGTCGAAAAGTGGCTGGGCATGGTGGCTCATGCTTATATTCTCAACACTTTGGGAGGTTGATGTAAAAGGATGGCTTGAGGTCAAGAGTTTGAGACCAGCCTAGGTAACATAGCAAGACCCCATCTCTACAAAAAAAAAAAAATTAAAAATTAGTGGGGCATGGTGGTGTGCACCTGTAGTCCCAGCTACTCAGGACTACTACTACTCAGTCCCAGCTACTGAAGTGGGAGGATTGCTTGAGCCCAAGAATTTGAGGCTGCAGTGAGCTATGGTCACACCACTGCACTGGATAACACAGTGAGACCCTGTCTCTTCAAAAAAAAAAATTGCTGGGCACAGTGGCTCATCCCTGTAATCCCAACACTTTGGGAGGCCGAGGCAGGCAGATCACCTGAGGTCGGGAGTTCAAGACCAGCCTGACCAACATGGAGAAACCCCATCTCTACTAAAAATACAAAAAAATAGCCTGACATGGTGGCATATGCCTGTAATCCCAGCTATTCGGGAGGCTGAGGCAGGAGCATCAGTTGAACCTGGGAGGCGGAGGTTGCAGTGCACCAAGATTGCACCATTGCACTCCAGCCTGGGCAAAAAGAGTGAGACTCTGTCTCAAAAAAAATATATATATATATATATATATATATTGACTACCTAAATCATGAAACATGGGTCACATTTTCTTTATTCTTCTTCAGTGTAAAAACTGTAAAGAATTCATCAAGTGAGAAATTGGAAACAAAAGCTATAAAATCATGTGCTCCTGGGAGAGGGGGGAAACAAAATCACTAGTAAGAAGCTCAAAGTTAGAAGGAACAGCCATGGCCTAGAGCAAAATCTGGTTGCCCATCAGAATCACCTGGGAGCTCATTCCAGAGCCAACACATTTAGAATCTCTAGAGGTGGATATCTATATTTTTAGTGACATTCCAAGAGTACCTGTATTTTTTAGTGACATCCCATGAAATGCTGGTCATCGGGTAGGTTTAGAAAACCACTCTTCTGGGCACCATGATGTTTCAGCACCATGGAGAGTGCCACGTTTCCCACCATATGCAGACCACTCACTGCCCCTTCAGTTAAGCCCAGCCCTGTGCTGGTGATGAAGAAAGGTTAGGGGTTCCCCAGTGGAAGGAGCTGCTAAAAGTGAATGGCCCTTTATCCCCAGCTATTGAGCCTGAGCCGAGAGAAACTCTGGGACTCCGAGCTGCATCTAGAAGAGAAAACAGACTCTTACCTGGGACTGGACCCACAAGACCTGCTGGCAGCTAGTCTCACTGCTGTCCTCCTGGGAGGGTGGATTCTCTTTGTGATGAGGCAGGTAGGCCCATTGCCCTGACCTCAGGTCCATCTGGGGGTAATGCTGCTCCTCCTCTCTGAGACCACTCAGCAACTCTCTCCCTCTACCCAGCTCTGACTTTGTCCCCTGCCTGTCTCCCAGCAGCTCCCCAGGCCCCTGTGATCTTGCTCTGTAAGTTCATGCTGCCTGGTGAGGCCATCTCAGTCACAGATACTGGGCCCATCACAGGGCAGGGCATGGTAAGGACAGAGCTCTCTTAGGCCCTCCTGTTATAGCAGCAGCCACAGGTGGTGGAGAAGCAGCAAGAGACCCCCCTGACACCTGCAGACTCTGCTCACATCTCCCAGGATGCCCAGTCCCTGCACTTGGGGACCACCCCAAGGAGCCAGAAGAGGCTCCGAAGTCCCTCAAAGCAAGCCCAGCCACTTGACGACCCTGAAGGTGAGCTTGAGTGAACAAGACAGGGCAGTCAGGAGCAGAGAAAATCAAGGGGCAGATTTAACTGCAAAGCTGGTTTATTAAAAGCCACTATAGTGGGGTGGTTAGGTCTAAATGAATTAATAAGAGTGTTTTGAGTAGAGCCTGCTATGTAATTGAGCACTCTAGAAGTGTCTGCTGTCATTTTTTTAGTCTTTTTTTTTTTTTTTTGGAGACAGGGTCTCACTCTGTCACCCAGGCTGGAGTGCAGTGGCATCATCATAGCCTACTGCAGCCTCAAACTCCTGGGCTCATGAAATCCTCCCTCCTCAGCCTCCCAAGTAGCTGTGACTACAGGCATGCACCACCATGCCCCACTAATTTTAAAGTTATTTTTGCAGAAATTGGGTCTCACTATGTTGCCCAGGCTGGTCTTGAACTGATAGCCTCTAGAGATCCTCCCACCTCAGCCTCCCAAAATGCTGGGATTACAGGCATGAATCACCATGCCCAGCTCATTATTGTATTATTATTTTTAAGGAATCTGGATGTAGATAGAACAGGTTATAGATCTAAGGCTGCTCTCTGCTTACCTCCTTTGAGCTCAGTTTTTTCATTTGTCAAATGGGAATAATAACATCCAGCTCATTACATCATCTCATCTTTAGAAGTTACAATCATTATTATTAAATAATACTTAGGTAATATAATTAATATTCATGTTAAAATGATATTGTATTTGGTAACAATAATAGTAAATGGACTTTGTACAATTTAGTATCTTTTTTTAAACCCTTCTCTTATCTTTTCTCAATTTAGTCCTATAAATAAGCCCTTTTAGGTTGGGCGTGGTGGCTCACACCTGTAATCCAAGAACTTTCAGAGGCCAAGGTGGGGATTGCTTAAGGCCAGGAGTTCGAGACCAACCTGGGCAACATAGGGAGACCCCCGTCTCTACAAATAATACAAACAATTCGCTGGGTGTGGTGGTGTGCACCTGTGGTCCCAGCTACTCAGGAGGCTAAGTCAGGAGGATTGCTTGAGTCCAGAAGGTTGAGGCTGCAGTGAGCTGTGAACCTTTCAAGGTTCCTCTGGCATCTGGCATGCTCCAGGTCCTTCTTGCATGCATTTACCAATCAGCCCAGGGTAATTCTGCTTGATTGGTTCTGGGTTGGGCTCGTGTTTTTGGTTGTCTTTGTGAACTTGTGCTGGCACCTCCTGGTCACTGCTCAAGCCACTTCCTCATACCTTGGCCCCACTCTGCTGTCCCCCTCTCAGGTTTCTCTGTGCCACATGTGGCTTGATGCTCCAGTGCTGTTCGCAAGGTCCCCCTCTGTGGTCACTGTGCCTTAGCCCAGAGGAAAACAGCTCCCCTTCCTCTGGGGGTCAGCTCTTTTAGAGGGTCCCACAGCAGGATTTCCTAAGCCCTGAGCTGCTGTAGTTTTTGTCATTTTACTGGCCCTGGGTGGGTCCAAGTAATATTCACCTCACTGTACCCCAAAACATCCATCTCCGTGGACCTTCTGACTCGAGTTGAATCTGGCTCATCTTTACCGAGACAAATGAGACTCCATCTTTGGGTAATCCCAGAGTTATTCTCGTCAAAGTCCTCATGGACTGTTTTATATGATTCACAAAGCTTACACTGGAGTCACATCCAGTTTTCATTTAACTTGCACAAATTTGGCTGGGCATGGTGGGTCATGCCTGTAATCCCAGCTCTTTTAGAGGCTGAGGCAGGCAGATCACTTGAGGTCGGGAGTTCGAGACCAGCCTGGCCAACATGGTGAAACCATATCTCTACTAAAAATACAAAAATTAGCCTGGTGTGGTGGTGGGTGCCTGTAGTCCCACCTACTGGGGAGGCTGAGGTAGAAGAATTGCTTGAACCCAAGAAGCAGATGTTGCAGTGAGCCAAGATCATGCCATTGCACTCCAGTCTGGGCAACAGAGCAAGACTCCATCTCAAAAAAGAAAAGAAAAGAAAACTTACACAAATTCATCTACACATGCTTGGATGGGCATTCCTCAGGACCTCTGGCTGCATCATGTATTCAATGACAAGTGGATGCAATCCAGCCTGAACCAGAGTTAACATTTATATAGTGCTTACTGTATGCCAGGCACTGTTCTGAATGCTTTGAATGCATTAACTCATGCGATAACATTCCTGTGAGGCAAATGTTATTATAGAATGCCCCTTTTATGGAAGCGGAAATTAAGGCGGAAAGATCTAGTGACAACTCCCACCCCTACCCCCAGCTCACAAAGCTAGTAAATGCCAGCTCAGAGGTTCAAATGCATGTGGCTGGCTCCAGCATGTGCTCTAATCTCTGTGGGATGGTGCCCCTGTTTGAACAATACCTGGCAAATACCTGTGAAAAAATGTGACTGACTGTTAGTGCTCCCCAACCTGTGCAGAAGCAGCAGCAAAGTACATCATGTGTATTCAGGATTTCCAGAGGTAATGCTGACTGTATGTTCTTTCTCCCTGATATAACAACTTTTGATTACTTTAGAACTGAACTTGGGAGGCTGAGGTGGAAGGATTGCTTGAGCCCAGCCTGGGAAACAGTGAAGCCCCATCTCTAAAAAAAATTAAAGATACAAAAAGATTAGCCAGGCATGGTGGCACATGCCTGTAATCCAGCTGCTTGGGAGGCTGAGGCAAGAGGATTGTTTGATCCCAGGAGTTCGAGGTTACAGTGAGCTATGATCACACCAGTGCACTCCAGCCTGGCTGACAGAGTGAGCCCCTGTTTCTAAAACAACAACCAAAACTCCCACATTTGCTGTCTCTCCATTATAATTATGCAAAAGGCTGAGCGAAGTGATGGCAAATATCTGTGTGTGCAGACTGAGCCCCTCCTAGCTTATTATATCTACATTGAAGGACTTTGGCCATAAGTCTGGCCTCTCTCTTTGAGGGTGCTTCTGAATGTCTAACCCAGGAAACTGTAAGCGTGTTTACTCCATGCCGAGAGCACTGAGAGCAGATACACAAGAGCCTGTGAGTCCAGCAGAACCAGTGACATAAAGAGGGCCCAGAAGGGTGACACAAGGAGGACTCAGAGGACAGGAGAGAGGAGTCAGATGAGCAGGGTTTGTTCAAGCAGCTCTGTCCCTGCTCTTGGATCTGCCTGTTTTTCCTACATGTGGGTGATGTGCTTCCAGCAGGGTCCCACCTAAGCCTGTCCATTCCAGAAAGTCTAGTGTATACCAATGAAGGTACTACCTGCATCTTGCCGACAGATGAGTGTGAACTCTAAGCACAGAGGAATCCAGAGGAATGTTAAGGTGCAGCTTGGAGTTTTTCTCACAGATCCCTAATGCTGATTTTTTCTCATTATTATTCTTTTGGAGATAGGGTCTTGCTCTGTCACTCAGGCCGAAGTGTAGTGGCGTGATCTCAGCTCACTGCAACCTCTGCCTCCCAGGCTCATGCCAATGCTCCCACCTCAGCCTTCCGAGTAGCTGGACTACAGACACATACCACCACGCCTGGCTAATATATATATATATATATATATATATATATATATATATATATATATAGTAAAGATGGGGTTTCACCATGTTGCCTAGGCTAATCTTGAACTCAAGTGATCCACCCACCCTGGCCTCCGAAAGTGCTCAGATTTCAGGTGTGAGCCGCAGTGCCCAACCCTAATGCTGATTTGCATTTACTTTTCCTAGAGCTGATTATAAAAACTGAAGCTAGAAACTCTTCTAAAGTAGAATGCCCTCAGGACCACTGCAACTCTAGGGGTGCCATGTACATTTTGCTATATGAATAGTGCCCATTGGAGCTGAGCAGGACTCAGCCTACCCAGATTTGCCAGGGTCAGAGTGAGACATCTCTCACACGCTGCCCAAAAGGAAGGGCAGTAACTGTCCCGACCTACAAATCTTTGCCCACCTGAGCCAACTCCACCTATCCTAATGGGAAACCAAGGCCTCTGGGGGCTCCCTGCTGCCCTGGAACTAACTCTAGGCAGGTTAGCATCTGATGCCCACTGCTTCTGTCTGGTCCTGTCTTTTATCTGTGGCTACACTCACTTTCATCACGCTTCCAACTGCCAGAACTCATCTGCCCTTGAAATTGAAGCTGATTCAGTATCAATTAAAAGAATGCAGTTACAAGGTGGCTCATGCCTGTAATCTCAGAACTTTGGGAGGCCAAGGTGGGTGGATCACGAGGTCAAGGAGTTTGAGACCAGCCTGACCAACATGGTGAAACCCTGTCTCTTCTAAAAATGCAAAAAATTAGCCGGGCATGATGGTGTACACTTGTAATCTCAGCTACCCAGGAGGCTGAGGCAGGGGAATTGCTTGAACCAGGGAGGTGGAGGTTGCAGTGAGCCGAGATCACGCCACTGCACTCCACCCTGAGTGACAGAGCGAGACTTCGTCTCAAAAAACAAACAAACAAACAAACAAACAAAAAAAAACAAAATTCATTTACAACTGGTGGAGGTGGGCAGAATGACAGATGTAAAGAAAAAAAAAAAAACCCTCGGCAGAAGATGCTGAAAGAGAGAGAGATAAAACAGGATAATATAGCAAACATCACCTCCCCATTCTTTCCATGTATCCATTTAATCTTCACAACAATGCTGTGTGGGCTCTTTAACCTTAGCCCCCCTGCTTTACTGATGAGAATAGTGAGGGCACAGAAGTGAGGAGTTTGCCTAAGTACACCAAGAGTTGGTGGCAGCACCAGGCATTGGGCCCAGACAGTCTGGCTCCTGGGCCCTTGCTCTTACTCATTGCACCAGGCTGAGCATGGGCAGTGGAGGCCCAGAAAAGGTCAAAGTGGGTCTGGACTGGGCCAGTGGCCTGCAAAGGTGGGCAGAGGCTCCCTGAGTCACCACCCTCCTTTCCCCCAGCTGAGCAACTCACCGTAGTGGGGAAGATTTCCTTCAATCCCAAGGACGTGCTGGGCCGTGGGGCAGGCGGGACATTCGTTTTCCGGTGAGTGGCAGCCAGGAGCCAAACTGGGGACATGGCAGACATAGCACTCACAGCCCTTGTGGGCACTGTCCCTGGGAGAGCCATTCTTTCAAAGACTTCTTGAGGTAGGTACAGCTTAATCCCTCACTCACCAGTTCTGCTCTTTCCTTTATCTGCTCGCTCTTTTTGTTTTGTTTTTTTTTTTTAAATCTTGCTCTGTTGCCCAGGCTGGAGTGCAGTGGCACAATCTCAGCTCACTGCAACCTCTGACTCCCTGGTTCAAGCAATTCCAGGCCTCAGCCTTCCCAGTAGCTGGGATTATGGGTGTGTATCACCAGCCCGGCTAATTTTTGTAATGTTTTAGTAGAGACGGGGTTTCACCATATTGGCCAAGCTGGTCTTGAACTCCCGACTTCAAGTGATCCACTCGCCTTGGCCTCCCAAAGTGCTAGGATTACAGGTGTGAGCCACCGGGTCTGGCCCTTTATCTGTTCTCTCTGAATGTCCCCCTGCCCCTGACATCACTCACCTTCCAGAGGACAGTTTGAGGGACGGGCAGTGGCCGTCAAGCGGCTCCTCCGAGAGTGCTTTGGTCTGGTTCAGCGGGAAGTTCAACTGCTGCAGGAGTCTGACAGGCACCCCAACGTGCTCCGCTACTTCTGCACTGAGCAGGGACCCCAGTTCCACTACATTGCCCTGGAACTCTGCCAGGCCTCCTTGCAGGAGGTGAGTTGCGGGCTCAGGGAGGGTGGGTGGGAAGGTCCCGGCTGGAGAGTGATGCTTTGCCCCTTGCTGCTGCTCAGTATGTAGAAAAACTGGACCTGGACCGTGGGGGCCTGGAGCCTGAGGTGGTGCTGCAGCAGCTGATGTCTGGCCTGGCCCACCTGCACTCTTTACACATAGGTATCCTCACTGCCCCTGCCTCCTACTCCCTGTCCTTAGCCCCCTGCCTTCTGCCCTCAGCAACCAGCTCTCTTTCTGCCCCTCTCCCACAGTGCACCGGGATCTGAAGCCAGGCAATATTCTTATCACTGGGCCTGACAGCCAGGGCCTGGGCAGGGTGGTCCTCTCGGACTTCGGCCTCTGCAAGAAGCTGCCTGCCGGCCGCTGTAGCTTCAGCCTCCACTCGGGCATCCCTGGCACAGAAGGCTGGATGGCACCCGAGCTCCTGCAGCTCCTGCCACCAGACAGTCCTGTGAGTCTATACACCAAGTCCTCCAGGTACACAGCTGCTCCAGGCTGCAGGAATCCATCCCTGTCCCAGTTCCCCTCCTGAGGAGACTCCATGACACTTGCTGTGTGACTTTGAGCCGCTCCTCCAAGCTTGTTTCATCTTAAAGAAGGGATAATTTGGCCTTTCTCCTACAGCAGTCTCAATCAGGAACTGTTCTGCCACCCAGGGGACATCAGGCAGTGTCTGGAGACATTTTTGACTGTCATGACTTGGGAGGGAGAGGCTACTGGTATCTGCTGGGAATGCTGCTAAATGTCTTACAGGACAGGACAATACCCAACATGAATTAACAAAATGTCAGTGGTGACGAGGTTAGGAGACTGAGCTAGAAAATGGTTTGCAATCTTCACTGTGCATCACAACCACTGTGCAACTTACTGTGCAACTTAAAAAAGGATGTGTGCCAGGCGTGGTGGCTCATGCCTGTAATCCCCGGACTTTGAGAGGCCAAGGCAGGCAGATCACGAGATCAGGAGTTCAAGACCAACCTGGCCAACATGGCGAAACTGTTTCTACTAAAAATACAAAAATTAGCTGGGTGTGGTGGTGTGCACCTGTAATCCCAGCTACTCAGGAAGCTGAGCCAGAAGAGTCACTTGAACGTGGGAGGCAGAGGTTGCAGTGAGCTGAGATTGCACCATTGCACTCCAGCCTGGGCAATAGAGTGACACTCTGTCTCAAAAAAGAAAAAAAAAAAGGATGCCTATTGCCGGGCACGGTGGCTCACCCTTGTAATCCCAGCACTTTGGGAGGCTGGGGCAGGCAGATTGCTTGAGGTCAGGAGTTCAAGACCAGCCTGAGCAACGTAGGGAGACTCCGTCTCTACAAAAAACACAAAATGTAGAGGGTGTGGGTGTGTGCATCTGTGGTCCCAACTACTTGGGAGGCTGAGGTGAAAGGATCGCTTGAGCCTGGGAGGTGGAGGCTGCAGAGTCAAGATCATGCTACTGCACTCTAGACTGGGCAACACAGTGAGACTCTCCCTCAAAGAAAAAAACCTGGGACCCACAACCAGTGATTCTGACCTAATTTGCCCGGGTCATTTTAATGTGGAGCTAAGTTCGAAAACCAGTGGTGTCAAGGGTTCTGGAGGGCATCAGATAAGCTAATTAGTTGATACACAGAGCAGTGTCGGACCCACACAGACAGAGACACTTGTATTTGGGACCCCAGAATTATGGATTTTGAGTCACAGTGTGTGGGCAGAAGTTGAAGCCAGAGAAATGGATGACAGTCACACAAAAGGGCAGTCACCAGGGAAGGCTGTCCCTACTCCTAAAGTTAAGAGAAAGCTCCAAGTGGTGACCTGGGCTCAAGGACTAAATGCCAATGGCATGAGACTCTACAGTTTTATTTTTAAATTAGCGGTCAATCCATATATATTTTTTCTCTTTTTGAGTTTTTTTTAAAATGTATTTTTGAGTCTTGTTCTGTTGCTCAGGTTGCAGTGCAGTGGTGCGATCTCGGCTCACTGCAACTTCCGCCTCCTGGATTCAAGTGATTCTCCTGCCTCAGCCTCCATAGTAGCTGGGACTACAGGTCTGTGCCAACACACCTGGTTAAGTTCTGTATTTTTAGTAGAGATGGGGTTTATGCCATGTTGGCCAGGCTGGTCTCGAACTCTCAACCTCAGGTGATTCACCCACCTTGGCTTCCCAAAGTGCTAGGATTACAGGCGTGAACCACCATGCCTGGCCCTGTATATATATTTTTGAGACAGGGTCTTGCTCTGTTATGGAGTGCAGTGGCACCATAACAGCTCACTGCAGCTTCGAACTCCTGGGCTCAAGGGATCCTCTCACCTCAACTGCCCAAGTAGCTGGAACTACCAGCATGCACCAATGGCACCTGGCTAATTTTTTTATTATTATTTTTTTGTAGAGGCAGAGTCTCAGCATATTGCCCACTCTGGTCTTTAACTCTTGGTCTCAAGCAGTCCTCCCATCTCGGCCTCTCAAAATGCTGGGATTACAAAGTGTCAGCCACCATACCCAGCCCAATATTTTAACATTTGGGAAATTCCAGATAAAATCTGGATTTCTGGATTTTCTTTAAAAAAAAAAAAAATCAGAATTGCTGGAGGCCAGGGGTTTGAGATCAGCCTAGGTAACATAAGGAGACCCATCTCTACAATTTTAAAATTGGCCAGGCATGGTGGCACATGCCTGTAGTCCCAGCTACTCAGGCTGAGATGGATTGCTTGAGTCCAGGAGTTTGAGGTTACAGTGAGCTTTGGTTATACCACTGTACTGTAGCCTGGGCAACATGAGCAAGGCCCCAACTCAAAACAACAACAAAAAATCAGCTCTGCTACCCTGGAGAGTCCCCTGGTGACAACAGGTTGAAGCTAAGGACCAGCTGCCCCTGCAGACGGAGCCCATGCCAGCTTCTCACAGTCCTCCCGATTGCCTTATTGCCTCATGCCTGGTACCCAGTTGTTACCTGCCTACACCCTGTAGGAATGAAGCTTGGAAACCTGAATTAGCTCAGCAGGGGCAAAGGTTTTGGATGAAAACCATGGGCCCCCTATAGTGGTGTAGACAGGAGTGGATCTAGAGCCAGAGATGCTGCCTAGGAAGCATCTTGAGTTCTAGTCTAAACCAAACCCCTGGCTGCTATATCAGCCCATGGGAGAATTTAGCCAGGCTGACTTCCTGGAAGCAGAGATTTCCTTCTCATGCCCAACTCTCTGGCCCCAGACCAGCGCTGTGGACATCTTCTCTGCAGGCTGCGTGTTCTACTACGTGCTTTCTGGTGGCAGCCACCCCTTTGGAGAGAGTCTTTATCGCCAGGCAAACATCCTCACAGGAGCTCCCTGTCTGGCCCACCTGGAGGAAGAGGTCCACGGTGAGGGACCCCTGGGCCCAGCAGAGAAGGGAGGAAGGGCAAGACGCTAGGCAGGCCTGAAGCAGACTCTCCTCCACCTCTTTCATCCTCCAGACAAGGTGGTTGCCCGGGACCTGGTTGGAGCCATGTTGAGCCCACCGCCGCAGGCACGCCCTTCTGCCGTCCAGGTGCTGGCCCACCCCTTCTTTTGGAGCAGAGCCAAGCAACTCCAGTTCTTCCAGGTCAGAAAGCAAGCTTGGGAATGGCCCCCAAAAGTCCCAAGTTTGGGTCCTGAGCAATAAGAAATGGGATATTAGATTGGCTGAGAGAAACAGGAAGGGCTACCTGGTCCTGGCAGCCTGGCTCTTTCCCTAAATTGAGAGCCAGCCTGGACTCCTAAACTCCATCACCTTGGCACCCTCTGGTCCACTCACTGCCACTTTGCCAGCCCCAGCTGCCCTTTGCATGGGAATATAGCCCATTCCTTTCCACCTGAGTTGTCACTCATGCTGTGCCTGTGCCGATAGCCCACTGTGCTTATATGACCTTGACCTCAGACTTGGTGCCTCTGAGCCACAGTTTGCTCATCTGTACAATGGGACAGCAGTACTAAGCTCATAGGTTGGTGGTAAATAACAGAGGTATGGCACAGAGAAGCTTCCCACCCCCAGAGGCAATCATCCTTGTCAGTCCCCTAAACCACTCCCCTAAGTCAGACAACATATTCTTGGCCATGTGGCCACTGGCCTGTCAAAAGGCTTAGGAGCTCTCTGGGGCCCCAGGACGTCAGTGACTGGCTGGAGAAGGAGTCCGAGCAGGAGCCCCTGGTGAGGGCGCTGGAGGCAGGAGGCTGTGCGGTGGTCCGGGACAACTGGCATGAACACATCTCCATGCCGCTGCAGACAGGTAGAGGCCACACTCATGTGGGCCTGGGCAGTGGAGGGGAACCCACCAAGAGAGTTTTGCCACTGAATACCCTGTCCACAGATCTGAGAAGGTTCCGGTCCTATAAGGGGACATCAGTGCGAGACCTGCTGCGTGCTGTGAGGAACAAGGTGTGTGCTGGGGACTGGGTGGGCCTGGGTCTTGGGGAGGCCTGGCTATAGCTGAGCCAGGTTCTCTGCTCTACCTACCCCCCAGAAACACCACTACAGGGAGCTCCCAGTTGAGGTGCGACAGGCACTTGGCCAAGTCCCCGACGGCTTCATCCAGTACTTCACAAACCGCTTCCCACGGCTGCTCCTTCACACGCACCAAGCCATGAGGAGCTGCGCCTCTGAGAGCCTCTTCTTGCCCTACTACCTACCAGCCTCAGAAGCCAGGGGGCCATGCCCTGGGGCTGCAGGGAGGTGAGGTGGGCCAGAGACCACACAGATGGTCTCCATGCTGGCTGGCTGAAGAATTGAAACTATAGCTGGTCTCAGAATCAGAAAAGACTGCCAGGCTGGGTGCAGTGGCTCACACCTGTAATCCCAGCATTCTGGGAGGCTGTGAGAGGCTCACTTGAGCTCAGGAGTTCAAGACCAGCCTGGCCAACATGGCAAGACCCCCATCTCTACAACAAATTTTAAAAATTAGCCAGGCATGTTGGTGTACACCTGTAGTCCTGGCTGCTTGGGAGGCTGAGGTGGGAGAATTGCTTGAGCCCAGGAGTTTGAGGTTGCAGTGAGCCACGATCATGCCACTGCCCTCCAGCCTGGTCAACAGAGAGACAGTGTCTCAAAAAGTACACCCCCCAAGACTGGCAGAGGCTGGGCAGCCTGGGGCTAATGAAACAGAGATGTTCCCTGGAGCCCAGGTCCTACCCCTCAGGAAATACAAGAAAAAGAAGATTCGCATCTGTTTAATGTATATAAAGCCAGGGAAAGGAGTCTCAAACTCAATAGAAATATTCTGTACAATTCATACGGTGGGGTTTTGGGGAAGGGACGAGAATATAGAACCCACACCCGAACATGTACAAAAATAACTTACACAGCAACCCTCACCTGCAAGGATAATGCAGCTCTGCCCAGCCCCCAGGGCTGGGGGGCACACTGCAGACATGGCACCATGGGAGCGAACCCGTGTGGGCCCCAGATGCAGGTGGGAGTGAGGAGGGCACCAGTCCGGAGAGGGAGGGAAGCTATTAGGAGGCCTTGAGGCGGTTGGCTGAGCGTGAGCTCAGCAGCTTGTCCACCATGGTGCGGGCATAGCGGAGCCGGCTGGCCAGCTCCTTGCAGCAGCCGTACTCCTCTAGGAGACTCAGGCGGTATGTGCGGAAGTCCCGCTTCTCATCAATGTAGGTGACGGCTGCCATCAGTGGGCACAAGATGAGCTTGGTGTGATCCTGCAAGAGAAGGGGGGCAGGGATTGGCGATCCCAGAGGCCAGTGTATGTTAGGGAGCAGAGGGAAGACACAACAGTTATAGGTACTTGAGCCGCTCACTCCACACTCAACTCACATGGGCCACAGCCAGGCACATGGAGCCTACCCCAGCCCCTGGCGACCTCCAGCTCACCTGGAAGAAGTTGATCTGCACGCTGCCGTTGCTGAGGTGCAGGATGATGGCACTTCGGGTGCGGAACCAGGTCCGCAGGTAGGGCAGCCGGGCAAGCTCATCGCCTTCACGTGGCGTGATGTTGGCACCTGCCTTCAGCAAGTGCTCACTCATGTAATTGCGGAAATATTTAAGGAGGGTGATCTTCTTCATCAAGGAGTTGGGATGGGAACTCACGGTGAGGTAGGACTCAGTGCCATCACGCTCTATGTACTGCAGGCTGTCACCATCGTTGTAGAGAATAAGGCGTGTTGAGTCATTGAAGAGCACCCCCACGCTGTTATCACACAGCTGATACCCTAGGGATTGGTGGAGAGGCCTCAGAAAGGGGGAATCGAAAGGGAGTGGGGCCAGGTGAGGTGGCACATGCCTGTGATTCCAGCACTTTCGGAGGCTGAGGTGGGAGAATTGCTTGAACCTAGGAGTTTGAGACCAGCCTGGGCAACATAATGAGATCCCATCACTACAAAAAAATTCTAAAAATTAGCAGAGCATGGTGGTGTGCACCTATAGTCCCAGCTACTCAGGAGGCTAAGCCAGGAGCCAGCCTGGGAGTTTGAAGGCTGCAGTGAGCCATGATTGTGCTGCACTCCAGCTTGGGCAATAGAGCAGGACCCTGTCTCTGGAAAAAAAAAAAAGTAGGGGAGTCGGGGAGCACCGGGAGCTGGAACTGGGAGGCCTGGGATGGAGAGAGGAGAGCACTGAGAAGAGAATGTGGGAGCCCAAAAAAGCCAGAGCCTGTAATAACTGAAAGGTCACCTGGCTGTACCTGAGGCACCCACCTGTTCTAGTAGAAACCTACCAAGGCCGTACTTGTCCGAATAGTCCACCCACTTGCTGACCCAGAAGATGGGGATACAGGCAGGATCCTCAGCCTCCTCTGAGACAGAAACAGACAAAGAATTGGTCAGGACCAGCCTCTTCCCCTCCGGTTCGCACATGTGGCCCACACCAGGGAACAGGGAATCTTGCTGAGCACCCCACCTCAGTTGGGAGGCCTGGGGCCCCAGAGAAGAGCAAAGCAGGGCCTCTACTGCCAACAGGCTCAGACAAACAGCAGCACAGACATCTACACAGAAAATCTCAGCACAGCATGCCAAGTTCCACTCACTCCTTCATTCCACTGACCGATTCATTTATTCAAGGCCTACTGTGCCTGCCAGGCACTGTCACAGGTACAATGAGCAACAGACAAAACCCCAGCATCCACAGAGCTTACACTATGGTTGTAGGGACAAAGACTATCAAATTAAGTATGGGCAAAATGTCAGTGACTTCTATCATGATTAAGAGTCAGAGGATGACATTATCTAGTTTTCCAGTTTGGAGTAATTAAGAAACTGTGAAGACAGAAGCCAGTTGCAAACACATCAAAAGGTTATGTTCAGTGCATGCAACAAATCCCTTATTTTAAATCCAATAAACAAAGACAGATATGTTGGACTATGTGGGTGAGAAGTATTATGGAGAACTATGCAGCGGGCAAGGGGATGAGAAGCACTAGCAGATGGGCCAGGGAGATGCTCACGGTGGTGACACTGGAGCAGACACTTGAAGGAGGCCACAGTGTGAGCCACGTGCTGTTTGCTTTCATGCCAGGGCCAGGGAGCCACAGGAGCGAAAGCCCTGAGGCTACAGCCCATCTGGGCCTGTTATTTCAAGGGTCTTGAAGAAACAACAGGAACTTACTGAGCAAAAGAAACAGCATATGAAGGTGACATATCAAGGTGCTAGAGTAAGAGATGGATCAGAAAAGAAGGCAGGAGCCACAGCAGGACCTCGGATGTCAGGAAATGGGGAAACCAATGGTCCTATGGAGACAGGGCCTGGACAAGTCACCAGTGCTTTGCTGGCCAAGACTCCTGCCTTCTCCAGATGCCCCAAGCAATCCTGCCCTACCCAGGGCCCACAGTACCCACCTTGCCTGATCAGCCCACGCTCCGAGGGCTTCGAGGCATTGACACTATGCAGCTGCTGCAGCATGTCACTGAGGTGGCAGTCAACCACCTCACCCGTCTCTCGAACCACTGGTTCTTCTTTTTCCCGGGGACGCTCAGGCAGGGGGTTCTCCAAGCCTAGGAAGGTAACAAAAACAGGGGCGCTGGGAAGGGCACAGGACTCCCTGCCACAGCTGAAACTTTTCCGAAAGAAAAATTATCTTAGCTACTACTGCTTAGGGGAGACTGAGTCAGTGCCTGGTCAGTAGAGCAGGAGCTGCCATGCTCAGGTGATAGGCACACGTGCTCACTGTGAGGCAACAGGTCTTCAGATGCTCTAGCCTCTGACCCAACGGCGTGGCCCTGGAGGATACCACCTGCCACCCAGACAAAGAGCTTGAAGCCACCAGCAGCTCAGAGCTGCCCAGCTTCAAGCAAAGACTTAAAGCATCTTCCGCATCCAGGCAGATGGGAGGGCTGAGTAGTCTCAGTTCATCTGCAGGATGGATTCAGTAGGCATTTAAATAAAAACAAAAGAGATTTTTTTCTACTCTAAAATTTGCTTTATATGCTTATTTATAATCAAAAAAAGTGTGAAAAGATACATGAAATTTTAACGCTGGTTATATCTGGGCAGTAGAAGCACAGATTATTCTTATTGTCTTTTTCCTTACTTGTTTATTCCCCCATCGCTAGTTTTCCTTATATAATATAAAATGTTTCCTAAAGAAGTTTTCAATTAAAAACTATGCCATGATATAGTGAGGAGCTGTTCAAAAAAAAAACTATGCCATGATAGGGACTTAGGTGTGAAACAATAAGACATTAGGGATTTGCTTTAAACACTCCAGCAAGGCCAGGCCCGGAGGCTTACACTTGTAATCCCAGCACAATGAGAAGCCGAGGCGGGTAGACTGTTTGAGCTCAGGAGCTTGAGACCAGCCTGAGCAACATGGCGAAACTCTGTCTCTACTAAAATACAGAAACTAGCTGGACATGGTGGCATAACACCTGTAGTCCCAACTACCTGGGAGGCTGAGATGGGAGAATCACTTGAACACAGGAGGTTGAGGCTGCAGTGAGCCATGATCTTGCTACTGCACTCCAGCCTGGGCAACAAGGCAAGACTGTCTCAAATAAATAAATAAATAATAAATTTTCAAAACTCCAGTAAAAAAAAGGCAGGAGGCTGGAATAAATAAAACAAGTCTGGCCAAATGTTGATAACTAGTAAAAATAGATGAAACATGGGATTCATCATACAGTTCTCTCTACCTTTGGGTAAGTTTGAAAATTTCCTTAAGTTTTAAAAATGCTATATGAAAAATTAAAACTGAAAGAAAAAAAGTAGGAGGCTGAGGCAGGAGGATCACTTGAGCTCAGGAGTTCAAGACCAGCATGGGCAACAGAGCGAGACCTCATCTCTACAAAAAATTTAAAAATTAGTCAGATGTAGTGGCACATGCTTTAAGTCCCAGCTACTCAGGTCAAAGCTACAGTGAAGTACAATTGTGCCACTGCACTCCCGCCTGGGAAGCAGAGCAAGACCCTGTCTCAAATAAATTTTTTAAAAAGAGAGAAATAAGTAATTCTTTAAAATATAGCCCAAAGAATAAAATATCCATGAGTCTATTTCAGACATAACCAAATAAATTAATGGGAGAGAAGGAACAGCTCTTCTTTACAGAAGAATTCCAATTACTAAATTATTAAATGTAGAAAAAGTAAGGAAAAGAAAATTTTTTTTTTTTTTTTGAGACAGTCTTACTCTGTCGTGCAGGCTGGAGTGCACTGGTGAGATCTTGGCTCACTGCAACCTCCACCTCCCAGGTTTAAGCGATTCTTGTGCCTCAGCCTCCCAAGTAGCTGAGATTACAGGCGTGCACCTCCACACCTGGCTAATTTTTTTTTTGTATTATTAGTAAAGATGGGGTTTTGCCATGTTGCTCAGGCTGATCTCGAACTCCTGAGCTCAGGCAATCTGCCCACCTTGGCCTCCCAAAGAAAAAAAATTTAAATTAGCTGGGTATGGTGGCACATACCTATCGTCCTAGCTACTCTGGAAGCTGAGGCAGGAGGACTGTTAGAGCCCAGGATGCTGAGGCTGAAGTGAGCTATGATTGAGCCACTGCATTCTAGCCTTGGTGACAGCAAGTCCTAAGAACCATTTCAAAAAAAAATTCCACTGTAATAATTTCCGAAAGGTATATGGAAACTCTGGGGATCTTTTTGTTGTTGCAACTTTTCTGTATAAGCCTAAAATAATTCCAAAATGAAGTTTAAGAAAAACCAATACCTAAAAATTGAAAACTGAAAAATGAACTTAAGTTGTACATCAAATGGATGATATATCCACAGAGAAAAAAAAGTATTTTAAGTTTTTAAAACTATATATCCTTAGTGAAATATACTTTAACGACAATTAGAATTGTAAGAAAATAAAATATCATTTAAAAGGAACTCATATATGTTGAAAATTTTATATTAATGTAAGGAAGCAAGATTTTTAGTTTAAGAGAAAAGAAATACAGGCATAAACCAAAGAAGTAAAAACAGATTAATATCGTGTCTAAATCAGACACTTAAAAATTATCAAAAGCATAACTCCCCAGTAGAGAAGATCGCTATAAGACAATACATATCCATGTTAAATTTCCTGAACTTGGGAACTGTGCCATGTACTATCGTTAGGTAAAGAATCTGTTTTTAGGAAGCATACACTGAAGCACTAAGGGTGAAGTATAGGACGTATATAACTTTTGAATGTTCAGAAAAAAGAGAGTAATTGATAAAACAAATGTGGAAAAAAGTGCTAATTGGTGAATCTGGGCAAAAGGGGAGAATAGGAGTGTGTTTCTGGTCTATGCTACCTTTTTCATAAGCTTGCAATAATATCAAAATAAATTGTTTAAAAATGTGTAATTAGGAAATATCATCACAGACTCAATGTCAGTCTTCCCTCACCACTATAAATGCAGTTCCTAATTCTGTTCCCTGAAGAGACCTAGAAGCAATGACAATCTAAGCAATGGCAGGTGGTTGATTTTTAAGAAAATATCCATCTTGAGAGAAGCATTCTGACGTTTATATAGGTGTAAAATGGCAGAGTGCCGAGGTTAACTTTAAAAAATACTTCAAAGGAACAACAATAAATAAATGAAGCAAACTTGACAATATCTTGATAACTAACTGCTGAATCTGGTAAGTATGAGGGGATCTATTACATTATGCTCTATATGTATACTTGAAAATTTTCATGCTGGCTGGGCGCAGTGGCTCACACCTGTAATCCCAGCATGTTGGGAGGCCGAGGCGGGCGGATTACTTGAGCTCGGGAGTTCAAAAACAGCCTGGGCAACGTAGCAAAACCCTGTCTCTACTAAAAACACAAAAAATTAGCCAGGCATGGCGGCACATGCCTGTAGTCCCCAGCTACTTGAGAGGCTGAGATGGGAGGATGGCTTGAGCCTGGGAAGCAGAAGTTGCAGTGAGTCGAGATCACACCACTGCACTCCAGCCTGGGGGACAGAGCCAGACCCTGTCTCCCAAAAAAAAAAGGAAATTTTTGTTTTTCAATGAATCATGTAAAACTGTTAGAAATATTTTTAAAGTCCTGGCATAGTAGCTCATGCCTGTAATCCCAACACTTTGGGAGGCAGAGGTAGGAGGATCGCTTGAGTCTAGGAGTTTTAAGACCAGCCGGCAACATGGTAAAACAGTCTCTACAAAAAGTAGAAAAATTAGCCAGGCATTGCCTTCACCTTTGCTTCAAAAAATAAAAAACATAAATGAAAAAAGAAGAAAAGTAAAATAAATAAATTTAAAAAAGAAAAGAAAAGAAAAGAAAAATTAGCCAGGCATGGTGGCACATGCCTGACAGTCCCAGCTACTTGGGAAGCTGAGATGGGAGGACCAATTGAGCCTTAGAGTCCAAGAATGCAGTGAGCTGTGACTGTGACACTGCACTCCAGCCTGGGCAACAGAGGAGACCCTGTCTCCAAAAAATTAATTAATTAAAGTGATTAGAAAGACTTTTTCAGGCTTGGCATTCAGTCCATTTTCTTCTTGGGCATGGTAGGTTTATCCAGCCATGGTAGGGTCAGTCTTTCCTGACAGGGCCAAGGAGCAGATGGGCACTGTAACCATGGATTTAAGGATAAAGGCCTGTCCTACTCCATACCTGAGCTCTCGGGGCCAGGGAGTAAGCTGCACACAACCCTACAACCTGAGCTTTCTCTAGGGGATTTGTTCTCTTACCCAAACCCTTGTTGTACCTTTATTGAGGACTGTGAGGGGCTTCCGGTTGCTGGAGTCCAGGCTGCTGGGAGCGATCGAAAACCTCGGTGGAATGGTCAGACAGGTGATGGGGAGACGGGCAGGGATGTAGCCAGAAGTAAAGAACTCATCATTAAGCAGCTCGTTAATGGCTGGGCGGGCAGTGGGATCTGTCTGAAGCATCTTCTGGATGAGGGAGGTGGCCACGGGGTTGATGTGCTGGGGCAGAGAGAGGGACGGCCATAAGCAGAATGTAAGGCCGACCCCGTGTACACCACGGCCACAAAGGGGCTACAGGCCCCTAGCCCACACACGGCTTCCAGTCTCAAATACACCACAGGTCAGTGGTTCACAATTTGGTTCAATGCCAAGTTCTCCACTGTCGGCTTTACTGAGCACCATTGAGAGCAGGGTCAACGGACTGTGGCCTGGCACCAACTCACTTCCTAGCATTTCCTATGTGCCAGGAAAGCATTCTAAGCCCTTCCTGTGTTTAGCTCTTTAGCCCTCACCAACACATCTAAGGGGTGGGAATCCCTTTTTTGCAGAGGAGGAAAGTGAGGCACAGAGAGGGTGTAGTTGGCTTGATTCCACGCTGTCTCTGACGGTGAACTGACACTTGTAATGGATTTACTCCGTCTGTTCTTATGGTGATAGGCTTCTGGGCTTCACACAAGGGCACTACACTTCAAACTGGCTGTGTACTAGGCTTCTACAGGAACCAGATATCCCCTTAAATGCATTTCTGTTGGTGGCTGTAAAAATGCACACCACTGGCCAGGCGTGGTGGCTCACACCTGTAATCTCAGCACCTTGGGAGGCCTAGGCGGGTGGATTAGGAGTTCGAGACCAGCCTGGTCAACATAGCAAAACTCTTTCTCTACTAAAAAAGCTACAAAAATTAGCCAGGCATGGTGGCGGGTGCCTGTAATCCAGCTGCTAGTGGGGCTGAGGCAGACTGCTTGAACCTGGGAGGTGGAGGCTGCAGTGCACTGCACTCCAGCCTGGGCAATGAGTGAGATTGTATTTCAAAAAAAAAAAAAAAAAAAAAAAGGAAATGCACACCACTATGAGACTCCAACTCAAAAAAAATGAGTGAGACTCCATCTCAAAAAAAAGGAAATGCACACCACTATGCCACTGGAAAGCCCTGGGGTTCACAGTGGTTCATAATTCTGTGAGCACTTACTACATGCAAGGCACTCTATGAGGTGCTCCAAAGTAGGAACTCCACTTTATAGATGGAATCTGGTTCAGAAGATGTAGCCCAGGCTGGGTGTGGTGGCTCATGCCTGTAATCCCAGCACTTTGGGAGGTTGAGGCAGGCAAATCACCTGAGGTCAGGAATTTGAGACCAGCCTGGCCAATGTGGCGAAACCCATCTCTACTAAAAATACAAAAACAAAAAAAAAATCAGCCAGGTAAGGTCACAGGTGCCTGTAATCCCAGCTACTTGGGAAGCTGAGGCAGAAGAATCACTTGAACCTGGGAGGCAGAGGTTGCAGTGAGTCAAGATCACGCCACTACACTCCAGCCTGGGCAACAACAGCAAAACTCCATCTCAAAAAGAAAAAAAAAGATGCAGGCCATTTGCCCAATGTGATCTGGCTAAGTGGCAGAACCCATTTGAATGAAGACAATCCATTTCCAAAGCTGAAGCACTTCTGCCTTCTACTTCTTCACAGCCCCTTTGATTTTTGCTTTTAACACAATTTTTAGGTTACCCAATCTCAGAATCTGCCAACTCTCTCCCAATGCAAGAAATGCTTATGTGCACACACATGTCAAGTTCTGTATGCAATTTCAGACACAGGCCCTTCTCAAGCTCTGTGGCTATAACCTAGGATATTGCTGGGCTCCGTAAATAGTTTGGGGAAAATAAAATAAATGTAATTAAAGCATCATTATTCACCTTGGGAATACTGTATTCATTCTTCTTGATCCGGAGGTAGGTCTCTTTTAGGCAAGAAGTCTCAAAAGGTGGTTTGCCCACTAACAAGGTATACCTGTAAGCACAAGGTAGGATTTGGCACAAGTCTCCCGGTCACAACCCAAACATAAGAGGAGTCATCTCAGGGTCAGAACAAAGGCCAGGCATCCTCTGGACACTCACTCTAACTCTGGGGCCCCTGAAGACAATCCTTGAGTCCACTGTGCAGCCTCAGGAGCCATAATATTGGCCAGAAAGAGCCCTCAGCAGAATATATGTGGTGAGACCAGGATTCTTAAGGGCCAGTGATTTTTCAGCTATAGCCTGAGGGCATCTAGGACTTTATGCAAGGGTCTCAGAGGCTGCCTGCCTTGTAAAACACATCAAAGGGCTACCTGCACTTACAGAAGCAGCTCCACCATTAGCAGTTCTATACATAAGGCTTCAAGTTTTCATTTGAAAAAAAAAACCCACTGCAAAGACATATGAAAGCCATTGCTATGACTCATTTCTAACTCTCCAGTACCTATGCCAAAAACAAGAAAGATAATACCTGAAAAGGCCCAAGCCTCTGCTTGCCACCAACTGAGGCTGATGGTCTCAATCCAGACAGACCACTGGCACCTCATTCTGCCATCTGTAACTCCTGGCCTAATTTCTCCCACCATGCTAAAATGCTCATCAGTGTTTCTAAGACCTTATTGTGCATAGAAATCACCAAGGGAATTTGTTAAAAATCCAGATTCTGATTCAGTAAGTAGTTTGGGCCCTGAGATTCTGCATACAAGTTCCCAGATGATGGTGATGCTGCCCTGTGGACCACTTTAGCAAAGGACTAGAGTAAGGTTGTGGAGACTCTCCCTCCTCCTCCTCCTCTGTACCCATGGCCTAGGCTGCAGAAATCTGACAGGATACACCAGTGACAGGGAAAGATATGGCAATTAGGCTTTGTTTGGGGGTCACTTGTCCCCTAGAATAGGCTTTCTGTAAAGCAGGCAGAAAGGTCCACAGAAAAGGTCAGCCAGGTAGGATGTCCCAAAGTTGCCCCTGCTGAGACCAGGTAGATCCAGAGACAACTCCCAACTTACATGATACACCCAATGGACCACACATCCACCTCGAAACTGTGCCCTTTTTTGCTCAGCACCTCGGGAGCTATGTAATTAGGAGTCCCGCACAGGGTCTTCTTCCTCTCCCCGTCATACTCGACTTTGGTTGCCAGTCCAAAATCCCCTGGGACAGAGGGAGGAAGAGTGGGTACTTAGATGCCAGCCTCTGCCATCTGTCAATGCAGAAGGCTAGTTAAGGTTTGACCATCAAGAAGCAGGGCCATTTGATCCCACAAGCCTCTGCTCCTTGTATGCAGTAAGGCTTGCCCAGAAATCTTCCTGCCATGCTGACCCCAGGGAGGTGACTCCAGTGACCCTTCTCACCCCTACCCCTTAGAAAGGGGCTATGCTTCAAAATGGGAACTGACAGGGATAGCAAAACTCCAATGCCTTCAAGGATCAAGCAAGTAATCGCCAAGACTTGGCAAGCCTGTGAAGAAGTAATAGGGAGGAGTAGAGACTGTGGCAAACACATCAGAAGGGACAGCTGCTTTCCAGCCCAGCAATGGGCTGCCCTAAGAAAACGCTGCCCTCGTATTACTGGAGCTTTCACCTGTTTAAAAGGAGCTCTGAATCAAAATTTTTATGTCAAGCTTTCCACTTTAAAAAATAGAAACAAATTCAAATTATTTGAAAAAAAGTGCTGTATTGGGGCAATAATGTGTGTGCAGGCAAGATACTGACTTGTGGGTGTTTTGTTTTAAATTTCTGGACTAAGGAGAGAATTATAAAAGCAATCCACGGCCCAAACTTCCCACCATCCATCTTCTTCCTTCCTCCTGGTCTCCTTCCTATCCTTTCTCCCAGTCTCCTCCAAATTCTAGCGTCTTGTAGTGATGTCAAGCACCCCTGCAGGCTCAGAAACTCACCTATTTTCACCTCCAGATCTTCATTCAGGAAAAGGTTACCCAGCTTGAGGTCTCGGTGAATAACTCGGTTTCGGTGCAGGTACTGGCAACCAAGCACAATCTGCCGCAGGTAGTATCGGGCCTCAGGCTCAGTCAGGGCTTTCCTCCTCTTGTGCAGCTCCAGGAGAGACTGTGGGTGGGAAGGAGAGGGCAAGAGGGATGGGAAGGTGGTACTGAGGCCGGTGGGGAAGGGAGAGGGTTACTAGGTAAAGGAAGAACAGGACCTAGACTCCTGGGGTATCAAAGAGGCGTCTTGGTGGGTTTTTCTCCTTCCCTAAGCCCCCACCCATTCCTTCTCCAGGACAATTGTTATCTGGACCCTCCTTTAACACTGCCCACAACCATTCGCAGCACCCCTTCCCCTACTAGCTTCCTCCCTTCCTTGGGGGTCCTCTCTCAGCCCCATTCCGGAAGCTCCGAGTGCCCAGAAGCAGATCCCTTTCCTGATTCTTATTTCCCCGGGAAGGCCCGAAGTCTGGATGCAACTGCCTCCTCACTGACCCAACCCTACTCCAGAAGCTCTCAGAGCGCGGCTTCACTAACATTGGGACTCCTCCCTGGGCACTCTAGGGCCCTGGAGTCCATTACTAGCACCCATCCCCCCAGCACCTCGCGTCCAGAGGCTGACTTCCCTGTCAGCAACCTGACTCAGACTCCACTTCACTGGAACCCACTCCTCTAGCAGTTCCAAGAGCCAAGAAGCCCTTACCAAAGACACTTTCTATACCTAAGCGGAAGGCTCCCAGTACCCTTCTCAACCAGCTCCAAGTCCCAGGCATTCCCTTCCTGGACACTCTTTCCAGGAGCTGCTCCAGGTCCAGGCGCTCCAACTGCCGCGCAGGCAATTCCAGTTCCTTAGCAGCGACACTCACCCTCCGGCGGCATAGCTCCAACACCACGAACACGAAGTCGTTGTCCTCGAAAAAGCCGTGGAATCCTACGACGTGCTGGTGGGCCAAGCTGCGGTGAATGGATATTTCCATGGACATCTTCTCTTTCTGGTGGGGCTTGAGCAGCAGAGACTTAGGCACAATCTTGCCCGCGAACACCTCCTTGGTGTCCGCGTCCGATATCTCGAAGCACTTGGCAAAGCCGCCCTTGCCCAAAAAGCGGCCCCGCACATAGCGCCGCCGACTGCGTGGGTCCACTAGGATCTCCGGGATCTCTTTCGCCGGTGGAGCCGCCGCTGGAGCTCCGGAAGCTGCAACTCCGGGGACCCCGGCTTTCCCAGGGTCGGCCGGTGCTCGTGCCAGCTTTCCCGCAGTCACCGCCGCACTCATGCTCTCGGAGGTGCTCTGCCGACTTCGATCCGAGCAGAGGCTCCGCTCCTCCCCGAATTCAAACGCGGCGCTGGGAACGTTACAAAAGTCTGCGCGCTAGTGATTGGTCGCGGGGATTTAAAATCCAAACCTGCCCGCCGCGCGGCACCATGGGAGCGCGCTGCCCCGCAGCCGCCTTTAAACCCGGACCCAGCCGGGGAAAACTTGATTGACAGGGACTCCCGAACACGTGGGATAGCCTGGGAAACCAAACCCGGCGTGGATGCGGAGACTCGGCCCCGAGAGGGGAGAAATTTCTTTAGGGTTTCTCCCTTTCTTGGGCGTCCGGGAAAGCTCCTGCAGTTCACTTGCGCCTCCTCCAGGAAGCTTTTCCTTAGACTTTCCTACACCTCCACCCCACCTAGAATGTAAGATGAGTAGGGACCTGGCACACCAACAGGTAGTTTGGGAGAGCCTTAATACTCGCTTCCGATGCCGTCAGCTCTCAGCCAAGCCACCCCAAATGAATTAAAATCTAAGTAAAAGTGTGCTTGCCAAACATACCTTCATGGCAAGTACCATAGTCCTGCTCCTTCAAATAACTGCTGCTCTTGAGCTCAAGATTACGGAGCAGCGCTGTTTAAAGGAGAGGCCAAGGAACAGCAGCATCGCCATCACCTGAGAGCTTGTTAGAACCACAAAGGCAAATGTTCAGGCCCTAGTCCGCCTCTCAACAAGACTGCTCAGGTGATTCCTACACATCCTGAAGTTGGAGAAGCACACTACCAGAGCCCCCCATGATGCAACGAAGCTGTCTGGCCTGCTCACTGCTTAATTTCCCAGGGCCTAAAAGAGAGGACACTGTTTCTTGGTCAAAGGGAGGGAAGGTTGGAAGAATGTCTAACAAACTCGTAGGTCATAGCCAAATGTGTCTTGCGGGGTTTTGTTTGGCCTTCCACTTTTTTTTTTTTTTTTTTTTTTTTTGTGACGGAGTCTCCATCTGTCGCCCGGGTTGGAGTGCACAGGCCCGATCTCGGCTCATGGCAACCTTTGCTTCCTGGAAGCAATCCTCCCACTTCAGCCTCCCCAGTAGCTGTGATTACAGGTGCCCACCACCACGCCCGGCTTTTTTTTTTTTTTTTTTTTTTTTTTATTTTTAGTGGAGACTGAGTTTCACCATGTTGGCCAGGCTGGCCTCGAACTCCTGACTTCAAGTGACCTGCCCACCTCGGCCTCCCAAAGTGCTCGGATTACAGGTGTGAGCTACTGCACCCGGCCCTTCTAAAACATTTACAGCATTTAAAAGAAGAGCTCATAAAAATTCAGATTTGTGGCTTTTTCCTGAAAAATTAGAAGTGCTAGCTACTCTGTGCCTACATGTTTTCAGTCTGCCCCATTTACCAGCTATAATCCTTTGTCCATTTGCCTGTCTGGCTTCTAGCTTCTGTAGGTACCTCAGTGGCAACCTTGGTACAGCAAAATACCCAAGTTAGAGGCTCTTTCTCTGTGTCTCCTTAGCACCCTACAATCCTTCATAGAGCCCAGCAAAAATCAACCATATTATAAGGATCCTTCACCTGCCTTGCAGCTAAGCTGAAGGACAAAGAGGACAATGATGCTGTCCTTTCCACCCCATGCCCCAAGCTCCCAGAGCAGTGCTTGGTAAAAAAGGGTACTTACTAAAATGTTAGCTGAATAAAAGGAAGACTTTGAAAAATTAAGTTATTTTGTACCCTCATGGTGTGAATTATTCTTTTTATTGAAATTTAATACACTTACAGAAAAAAATGTACATATCATAATTGTACATAGAGCTCAGTGAATTTTCACAAACTGAGCACATCTGTAAACCACACCCAGACTGAGAAAGAGAACATGAGAAACACCCTGCAAGTCTCCCTTGGGCCCTGTGCTGGAGATACCAACACCACCTCCTAATCTAATGATGTACTAGGAAATTCACAGACTCAGCCTGTTGTCATATTCATGGCTATGATTTACTACAGCCAAAGGCTAGGAAGCAAAATCAGCAAAGGAAAAAAGTGTATGGGCAAAGTCCAGGGAAACCAGGTGCAAGCCTCCCACGGTCCTCTCCCAGCAGAGTCACACAGGACACAATTCCTCCAGCAATCAATTGTGACACCCATGTGCAATGTTGTTTACTAGGGAAGCTCATTACAGACTGTGTCCAGGATTCTGGTCACCTCATCCTCTGCCTAACACATACCAAAATCCCAGACTCCCAGAAGGAAGCAGATGTTCAGCATAACCCACATTGTTTGTACAAACAGTTTAGGTAGGCACAATGAGACACTCTTATCATTTAAGTAGTGAGAACCCTCCTGAAATCCAGGCTTTCAATGCCAGCCAAGGGCCAGCCTTGCAAACAGGCCTAAGGACAGCAGACACAGGCCTGCTTTCTCATTCTTTTCACATAGTGCATCTCCTTATTGAGGCTTCTTTACAGCAAAATTATTATCAGTAGGACCCCCATGCAAAAGGGTGAGACCAAACTGAAGTATGGACCTCAGTTCTTCCTGGTAGGGGTCTTGGATGTAACCAGTTAAATTAAATCCATTAACCATAAAGGTTATCTTAGAAAGCCAGGTGGCTTCCTCCTTAGTTTCTTTTTCTTTTTTGACATGGAGTCTTGCTCTGTCACAGGCTGGAGTGCAATGGCATGATCTTGGCTCACTGCAACCTCCACCTCCTGGGTTCAAGTCATTCTCCTGCCTCAGCCTCCCAAGTAGCTGGGACTACAAGTGCAAGCCACCACACCCAGCTAATTTTTTTATTTTCATATTCTTACTAGAGACGGGGTTTCACCATGTTGGTCAGGCTGGTCTCAAACTTCTGACCTCAGGTGATCTGCCCACCTCAGCCTCCCCAAGTGCTGGGATTACAGGTGTGAGCCACCATGTCCGATCCTTAATTACTGTCTGAACCTTTATTTTTTTAACCTGACCTGAGGCATCAATTCAGGCACAGTACAACTCTGGGCAGTAAGCTGAAGCTAACCCAAATGCTTTCCAGGGCTGAGGGGACATCATGAGAGTTATGGTCATGTACAGAAGCACAGTCCCAGGGGCATAGGTGGTACTCCTGGAAACAAAGGACTTGCAACATTAGGACACCCCAAGCAGGACATCCATTAGTCAGGCCGTACAGGTGAACAGGCCTCCCACCAGAGGAAATCCTGCCCTAGTGTTTCCAGTCCCATCTGAAAAGTTCCTGGAGTCCTTGGCTTCTAAGGGACTGCCTGAAGGCAGTGAGTCCCAAACAGTTTTGCTTGTTCAGGATACAAGTTGATCCATCTCATGAGCGTGGATGACATTTGAAGGAGATCTTCATGGAAAGCATGGGAGCTGGACCCACTCTGTTGACAGTCTGAACTCAAAGCACTCACAGCACATGGAAAGGCAGTACTGGGAATTTTCCTTCAGCAAGAGGAGGCTTCCAGGGATCAAGCCTCCCCAGGGGCCAGGCTTTAATCCTTTTCTCCAGTGTTACAAAAACAATCATGCCCTGTTCAGCAATCATAACTTTACTTTTTTTTTTTTTTCTTTTTTAGACAGAGTCTTGCTCTGTCGCCCAGGCTGGAGTGCAGTGGTGCAATCTTGGCTCACTGCAACCTCTGCTTCCCAGGTTCAAGCAATTCTGCCTCGGCCTCCTGAGTAGCTGAGATTACAGGTGCACGCCACCACACCCGGGTAATTTTCATATTTTTAGTAGAGACGGGGTTTCACCATATTGGCCATGCTGGTCTCAAACTCCTGACCTCATGATCCGCCCACTTTGACCGCCCAAAGTGCTAGGATTACAGGCATGAGTCACTGCGCCCAGCCATAACGTAACATTTTTTCAACCATCTCTTACTCTCAGCCAGGCCTTTCCTCTGAAAGAGTTGTATGTAAGAGGCACAAAAGCATTTCTGTAGATAAAAATTTTTTTTTTTTTTGAGACCAGGTCTGGCTCTGTTGCCCAGGTTAGAGTACGGTAGCACGATTCTGGCTCACTGCAACCTCCACCTCCTGGGCTCAAGCCATCCTCCTACCTCAGCCTCCTAAGTAGCTGGGACTACAGGCACATGCCATCACACCCAGCTAATTTTTGTATTTTTTGTAGACATAGGATTTCACCATGTTGCCCAGGCTGGTCTTGAACTCCTGAGCTCAAGCAATCTGACCACCTTGGCCTCCCGAAGTGCTGGGATCATATGTGTCCATCACTTGCGCCTGCCCAACATTTTTTTTTTTTTTTACCATCATCCTAGAGTTCAAGTAGACAAATATTTTTATGCAACTTAACTAGAAAGACACATTCAGAAATCAGTAATATGTTGAGTGTTGAACTATGTCCCCACAAAAATTCATGCTAAGTCCTAACCACCTGTACCTCAGAATGTGAGTATATTTGAAGATAGGCCCTAAAGAAGTAACTAAGTTAAAATGGGATTGTTAGGATGGGCCCTAATCCAATGTGACTGGTATCCTTATTGAAAGAAGAGATTAGAACACAGATACACAGACAGAGGGACCATGTGAGGACACAGTAAGAAGGCAGCCATCTGCAAGCCAAGCAGAGAGGTCTCAGAAGAAACCAAACCTGTCGACACTTTGTCTTGGACTTTTAGCTTCCAGAACTATAGGAAAATAAGTTTCTATTGTGTAAGCCACTCAGTTTGTAGTACTTTGTGGTATTCTTAGCAAACTAATAAAGGATGAAACCCTGAATTTTTAAAAATTTCAAAATGTGTTTACATAATCTACCACTTTTGTCCTGATTATTCAATGAGCAGCCTAGAAAAGTCTAATACCTTTCTGGGGACAGCTACATTTTAATAACCCACCTACTTTACTAAGCTGTGTGTGTTGGGAGAAAAGTGAGGGAAGTAGAGTCAGGCTGTCAGTCCACTGTTGCAAGTGCAACTAATCCCAAAAGCTGAATGCAACAAGTCAACAGCAGTGAGAGAAGACCCAGAGAAGGTTCGAGTCTGGTCTGTCAAAAGGAGGAGGTGTTACAGTCCTTGTGATGTGCCCTTCTCCAGCTTGCAGCTTTTGGCAAAGATCAGAAGTTGGGAATGCAATTAGCCTGTATTAGAGACAAACGGCCTATCAGCAGCTTGATCTTAGATGGTCCCATTAAAGAATAAGTCCTTTTCAGTCAGGTTCCAGGACGGTTTCCTAGTTTAGTGTACCACAGAGGGGGTCCTTAATCTCCAACGGCCCCAACGTCTGAGTCCTGGTCATTAAGCCTGTGTCTGCTTTCAATTCAGCATAGCTTGTGTTGGTTGAGGCTAAAGTAGCAGGTTTCAGCTTAGAGTAAGGGACAGGCAATTAGGATCTGTGAATCTGAGATTCCAACAAGCCAGCCACTTTTCTTCAGCAGCAGTGAAGGCATGCTGTGTGGCCAGACAGCTGTGATCCAAGTCCAAGTGACATGCAAGGCTGCCTTTTTATCTTGTTGGTCTTAGAGTCCAATTGACCCACTAAAAAAAATGCATATTAGATTGGACAGTCATCAGCCTCTAAGGGTAGAGATTTGATTTTGGCAAGGGCTCATTCGCAATTTAACTGTACTTTCATATTCCAAACAGAGATTGCTTCTCTTTCCATGTTGTCTTCCTCTTTCCAGAGGCTCCAATAGGCACCAATCATAGCAAAAATCAACAGTTACAGAATTGTTCTGGTTCCAATATCTGAAGAATTAAAATTCCAACCTATCCACTAGTGGCAAAAAACTAGTAAGCTGTACCCCACTAACACCTTTCAAATTTTATTTATGAGTAGCTTTGATTGGGGTGATCCCTCTAGCATTTATGAAATTAACAAGCATAAAACTTTTTTTTAAGAGATGAGTAGCTGCGACTACAGGCGCATGCCACTGTGCCCAGC
Source organism: Cheracebus regulus (assembly GCA_963574635.1). Taxonomy (NCBI): domain Eukaryota; kingdom Metazoa; phylum Chordata; class Mammalia; order Primates; family Pitheciidae; genus Cheracebus; species Cheracebus regulus. Next base: position 5,881 of record CAUYQU010085918.1, on the reverse strand, counting down.
TAAGGTACGGTTTTTAAGCAATTAAATCAACCAATAAAAACAAGTTAGAATAGTTTTCATTCATACACTCAAGGCCTGCTGAGCACCTACTGCATGTATGTTTTATTTGTTTGATTAGAAACATTTACTAAAAAATGGTGGGGCACAATGACTTATGCCTGTAATTCCAGCACTTTGGGAGGCCAAGATGGCATGAGCTCAGGAGTTCAAGACTAGTCTGGGCAACATGGTAAAACCCGGTCTCTATTTAAAAAATAAACAAATAAAAGAAAGTTTAAAAAATGATATATCGAAGAAAATGCACCTAATTCTCTTCTCTCCTTTCACAGCTGTTTCCATGTTCTCATATTCCCTTCTAGTCCTTGTCAACATGGAATCTGTTTTATACAGTTGCAATTACGGCCCATTAATATAATATATTTGTATATTATCAGTAACAATAATACTAACAGTGAACCCTTATTGAGCATTTACTATGTGCAAGGCACAGGGCTAAGAGTTTTACAGAGATGATCTCATTTACCTTGGGTTACTTACCCAAGGTTTATAGCCAGCAGGTGGCAAAGCTAGAATTCCAACCCAAGTCTTGGGCCTTGTCTGGCAAGCCCTAAATCCCAGTCTCATTTGTTCACTTGCTTGCTTCCTCCATAACAAAATGCAATATGATCTATCAGTTAAACTCACAGACTAAAGAACTCCTCCCTCTCTAGCTGTATGACCTTGGGAAAGTACTTAAACTCTCTGTGCCTCAATTTCCATGTCTATAAAATGGGGATGAAGTGCCCATTATAGTGCTCATTTCCTAGGATTCTATTCAGGAGATGATGTGCCTATTTCCTAAGGTTCTTGTAAAGAGATTCTGCAAGGACAGCACTCCAAATAGTACAGGCATATGGTTTTGACAATTGTTGCTGTTGTTATTGAAATAAAAAGAACCTGTACCAGTTCCCAGAAAGCTCAGATGTCTGACAGGTCTTTCCAATGCCTGGGGCTCTCTTATTTCCTCATTCTCCTTGACTCCTCTGACCCTACTCTTCCTTAGGCTCTTACTGCTCCTGTGGGAAATCAGAGCAGCCAGCAGACAACACCAATTGAAATGAATGCAGCTGAAAAGGCACAGGTCGGTACAGCCAAGAAACACCACGGGCTAATGTTCAGACCCATGGTCTGAAAGCCAGAAAGGGTGTGAATTTCACTCCTGTGTCTCTTTTCTTGGATGATTTTCATCTGCATGACCCATTGGCCCAATGCCCAACGGATGTGAAGATACAGAAAAGTCCAGGTACTGTTTTCAGGGAAACAAGATGTCCTGTGCCAGCTCTTCTCACTTCAGGGTCCAAGTCAGAGTACACATGGAAAGCAGGTGGGGCCAGCTCACCAGCAAAAACTTCAGGAGAGCAAGGGATTGGCTGACTGGGCTGCAAGGGTAGTGTTCAGAGCCAGCTGCCTTGGAGGCCAAGATACTGGAGGAGCTGCATAAAACATGGACTTTGCAGCCAAGTAAGAGCTTGTCTTGATTATAGCTCATCCATTTATTAGATGTGTGACATTGGGCAAATTTATTTAACCTCTCTGAACAGCAGTTTCCTCTGCTGTAATACAGGCTGTGAAGATCCCTTTTTTGACAGCTGGGAGGATTAAATGTTTACACCTCATAGATACAAAACAAAGAAGGGCGATTTCTCCATCTCTTCTTTGTGGTGGACTGTTTATAAAGGCCAAGATGTTTTTATTTAAAATTTTTAAAATATGTAAGAATGCTATGCCTTATACTCTAAGGGGTTTTGCTCAAGGTATATCACTTCCTAATAAAAGTATGTATAACTACCATTTATTGAGTGCTGACCTTCAGCCAGTACTTATGCTTTACATGTATTAATGCATTTCAATCCTCATAACAACCCTATCCAACCTCCCCGTTTTATGTATGAGAAACCTGAGTTTCCACGAAGATAACTTGCTCAAAGTCACAAGGTTAGGCAATGGCAGGCTGGGATTTGATCAGCCTAACTCTAGCACTCACTCCTCACCACTGATGGCTCTCAAAATGGGCCCCTCAGACCCTCTTCAAATAACTCTCTGTATTTTGATTCCTTGGCTTTCTCCCTCACTAAGCTGTGAGATCCCTATGGTCAAGAACTGGCTCCCATCTTAGTGTCCACTGAATCCCTAGGACCTAGGAAGTGCTTGGCACTCCGTAGTGGCTTAGAAAGCGTTTGTTAAATGAGTGAGTGATGGTGCTCTTTTCTCTGTGCAGCAAATGGTGAGGGGCCCACCTTCTTACCCCTAAATGGCAGCAAACACATATTCTACAAAAAGCACAACCCCATTGCTGGGGGGCTCTCGAAGTGTTTCAGTTATCATGTACTTATGGGAACTATAGCAGTTGGCAGGACATTTTGCAGAAACCAGTCCTGAAAACACCAGGCCTTTGGATATGCTGTCCCAACACTGCCAGTATCATTTCAGGGACCCTGCAGCTCCATAGAAGCTAACCCCCAGGAGAGCAGCCAGCTGAATTTGACTACCTACAGTAACCATTCAGGTTGTCAGATGCCAATTTTTTTCAGGAGAATAGCTGAGGCCAGCCAGAACGTGGCTGGGAAGCACCCTCTGGGCTCTCACTGGACAGAACAGGATGCAGAGAAAGGACTCCCTAGCCACCAAGAGCTCTTCTTTATAGCTGAGAAACTTCCAAGGACATGTTAACTAGGAACAATGTCTGATTAATTTCAAGTCTGCCAGCACTCAGATGGGTCAGTGACTAAGAAAGGAACCGTGGCCTCAGATTCTGAGGGAACTGATTCATTCAGAAGTGACTAATACAGAAGCCACCACCAACCCTAAACAACCATAGAGCTCTGTGCAGCCATGTAAAACAGAATCAGTCAATGGGAGGCTCACAAGACAATCATTTACCTTTCTTTGTTCCCTGAACTAGGGATCCTGTAATGTGAGACTTATCTGGAGCTGGAGCTTACTGAGGCATGCCGGCGGGGTGTGTGAGGGTGGGAGGTGGGGGTGGTCACATCCAGTCACTCTATTAAGGATATGTTGGATGACCCACAGACTCAGGCCTGACTCCTCAGGAGCTCACAGCTAGTGAGAGCTCAGACAAGAACATAGGTGCATAACTAAAACTCTAGACAAGGGCCCCTCTGTGAGGTGCTATGGGGGACGATAAAGAAGCAGTTCCATGGCCCAGTCAGCTCATCAGGGGAAAAAAATAAAAAGGAAGCAGTTCCAGACAGAAGACCATCTCCAAATGGTTCTTTAGTGAACACCCACTTTGGCTAAGCAACATCCTCCCTCTGCCTGTAATCCAGGCTCAGGTAACCCCACAGAGTATCCTCAGAAGGTACCTCCCAAGACCAGGAGTAATGAGAGACTGGCCAGAGGGTAAGGGACAGCAGGGAACGGGAGGAAAGTGAAGATACCAGAAAAAGAGGAGAGGCCTGTACTAGATAGCTGATGCCTTTTCCTGCCCAGCACCCATTTATCCCTTCTTAAGGTAATATCCGCCACCACAACCACCAGTAGCAACTCTCAGTCTCTGTGGGTACATGCCAGGCCTGTCCACTCGGCATATTCCATCGTCCTGGCCACAATGATGACTTAAGGCTGGAAACCTTCCTCGTCTGGACCAATGAGAACCAAATCCAGCAGTTCTATCAGCAAAGGGGAGCTCTTTTTATCAATAACTGGTGCTGTGGGGCCACATCGTGAAGCCCAGGAATAAAGCCAACTCAAATGAAAGCAGAGCTGAGAGCCGAAGAGACAGATCCCTGTTTGGAGTCCTGGGATACAGCCTGAAGCCCAATCTAGCCCAGCCTTTTCAGCTACATGAGCCATTAAATTCCCTCTGCCCCAAGTAAGCTGGAAAGAGTCCCAGTCAAGGTCCTTCCCCTCTGGTTGTTCTTCTGCAAGTATTCTGAGGACAAAATTTTCTTCTCTAGGGTTACAAAAGTAATTGTGTGGTGACAGTCCTAGGTCCCTGAGGTGAGAACCACCACGGAGACAGACTCCAGCTGGCCTTTCCTAGGACACACACTCACAACTGTCAACACATCTTCGAATACATCAGCACATAATTGTAAACTCCTATTGTTTGTAGTAGCTATTGTTTTTGTCTTCCCAGCACCTTGTTTTGGATGGAGAAAAGGTCATGACCCAGATTGGATTAATCATGTGGCCAAACACGCATGGCCACAGAGACTGATCCAAGAGGACATGGGACTAACAAACCACTGAGAACTTTGCGAGTTTCCAAATTAGAACTGGAAGGGAAGAAACCTTTCATTCAGGGCCCTCAAGAGGGAAGGATGCAGGTCTGGAGCTGTCACCTGTCATGGTCCCAAATAAACAGAGAAGGCTCATGTGCAGCAGGATGAAAAGAAGCCAACACAGAGGCCTGGTTGTGTCTGCTTATTGTCTCCCAATGGCCATTCTTCTCCCACTCCCTTACTAGCACAATCCCCTTCCAGAGTTTTGGCTGCCCAAGTAGAAACTAAATTTACAGCCTTCCTTGTTGCTAACCGTGGACACATGACAAGACAGTAGGAACCTGGGTGCCTGATGATATCATGGACCAGCCACTTGCCTGGCCTGGACCAGCTGACTATCTCTGCACTGTTAGGGGAGAGAGAAATAAACTTCCATCTTGTCTGAGCTATGTATTTTGGTGCTTTAAATGTATAAACATTTAAAAAAATGACAAACTAGAAAGGAGTTCTAGATGGAACTAGTGGAAATGATTTCATAAAGCTGTTTTGTTTCAGAAACCTCACAACTGGGTATTAAGTCAGGATAGCTCCTGCTAAATTTTAACCTACAAGGCTGAATTGTTCTGCCCTACTCACTTACAGATCAGAGCGTTAACCAAAGCCAACCTTCTCAGCCCCTCACCTCTAAATCTTCCTTGTAAGCTAAGAGGTCAGAGCAGTACTAGGAAGGGTGTGCTACTGGCCAAAAGGAAATGGTAAGAACAACCCTAGCAACTTCATTTACTCCTGGGGCTCTGTGCCCACAAACTGATTTTAAGAGCCCTTCATGTATATATGCGAACGGGCTCTAAGTACAGACATTTTGGTGTGAATTATGGAGTTTATGACAAATACAGGGTAGGCTGAATGGTTCTAGGAGAGGGAGCAAGAGTTTGCAAATGCAGTGTCTTCAGTGAAGTAAGTACCTTGAGGCAAGAAGTAACCACCTGACTAATGCATCCACATGAGAGACTTATATCTAACACTTGGCAAAAGTACAGTCTGGGATGCTGAGGTCCCCACTTTTAGTGAAAGCCAAAGGCCCTAGGTCAAAATGCTAAAAAGTCTTTTACTAACTACCCTAGGACAGCTAAGATCATTTTGGGAAGAAGAGAGAGAAAGACTAATCACCCTTCCCTTCAAGTTTTAATAGCCAACAGGAATCTGGGCTCTGAAAAGTCACAAACACCTTTTCCCAGGATTACGAGCAATTGCAACAACTGGCCAATTGTGTTAGCAGCAGAAAAGCTGGGCATTACCTGTGTGAGAGGCACTCAGCATGGGCAGCGTATGGCTGTGAGCAGTACACCAGCTACATAACCTCCACACTGAAAGGGTGACGCTGCTCTGCAGGTCCGTTTCAGGTGGGATCCAGCCATCCACAGGACCAAGGGGCTGGAGTGTTGGGAACAGATGATTCTGTGTTCCACAGATAATGGTACAAAGTGACTGTTTGTATATAAGGTATAAGCACAGCATTTGAAGATAACTACTCCAGATGGTCTATTAGTAAATTCTTAAGAGCTTAGAGCCTTGAGGATTGAGAAATTCTCAAGAAATTTTTTAAAAGAAGGAGGGTAGTAGACGTTGAAGACATAAGATCTCTTTGTAGGTGTTGA